>CAHIKZ030000143.1:15000-30000 GCA_903632075.3 Acanthosepion pharaonis | reverse complement strand
CTTTATGATAATCCATACGACTTATATCAATATATCATTACTAACTCCAAAAATTTCTGCACTCAAAAGACATTTTCTCGTTTTAACTAACCTGAAAAAGAAGCCGTATAACATATAAACCAATCCATAATATTGAAAATTATAATTTTAAAAATATTAATTCTTATCAAATCAAATTTGATCTCAGATTCAATAGCTGCTGTTTTTTTCGGGGTACAATACATATCACCACAATATTTTATATTATCTACCTGCAGTGGAAATATTATCATTTTAAAAAAATCTGTAACAAATAACATTTTATCTGGGATTCAATATTTACTGTTTTTCCAGATACGAATTTATATCATACTACAATATGTTAGAACTGCTACCCAAATACCTAAATTAATTCAAATCGAAATCAAATTTTGTCACAAAATGTATATTTGTTTTTATGTGGTTTACTGTATATCAGAAACAACAATATGGTAGATCTCTTTAGACTACAGTAGAACGATCTATCCCGGTGGATGAAATAAATGGTTCGATTCGAAATTCCAATCACCAGAAGAAGTCCAGAATGTAAAACGGCCGAAGCATTGCGAATATGGCAATGAAGATGAGGATAATAATCCAAATAATGTACATAATTCAAGTAATGTTATATATCAGATCTAACAGATTTTAGGTCTATTACATTTGGTTGCAAAGTTATTTCAAATTTAGATTATCTTTAGAACCATTAGGATATCTTTCAACTCAAACACGATAATCTTCCATTCCGCTAAAACTTACATATTTTCTTCCGCGCGATAAATAATTTAAATGTATCTATATGCGTTGTTTCTGCTAAACATTTTAGTAATTTTTCTTTTATTTCAGAAACTAAAAATATTTTAGTTCTTTATTCTGGAGACGAACACTTTTGTATTGATGTAAGATTTATTAATGAAACAATGCTGAAGTTAGACGAAACTTCAAAATCAAATATAGCGAAGAAATTATCAGAGAGGATGTCTTTTTAAAGGAAAGGAAAAAAAATGAAATAAATATCGATGGAAAGAAAGATCGATCTGATTGACAAGAGAAGAGATCATTTGGGAGACGCGCTCTAAATTGATTTTTGGTCGTGAAATTTGTTTTGTTTTATAAGATAATTTTTTTTTTAAATCTTTGTAAAATAACAACTTGAGTCAAGCCGATTAAATTCAATTTTTGTCATCATGTTCGATCATATAAAAGCGGTTGCTAAATAGGTGTAAACGAGAATAGAAAGTACACTTAGAAACGTCATATTTTGATTTTGAGTCATTTAGCCAGACATTATCAATTAGTACGCATGCGCATAGAGAACGAGTTCAGCGAATATATAAAAAATAGAAAGGAGCGTAAGGCAAGGATACGTCTTCTCACGCGACCTGTTCAATCTATACAGCGAGGCAATTCTGAGAGAATTGGAAACCCTACCAGATTTAGCATTGGCGGCAACAATCTTAACAACATAAGATATGCAGATGACACAGTACTGATAGCAGACACGAAAAAGAATTATAAAATTTCCTACAGAAGGTATCGACGGAAAGTGTGAAGAAGGGACTAAGCATAAACTACAAGAAAACAGAATGCATGGTCATCAGTAAAAGGATGAGCCTGAAATGCGTTTTGCAGTTCAGGAAAACTAGAATCAAGCAGAGATGGCAGTTTAAATATCTGGGAAACGTTCTGACAGAAGGCGGTAAACGCAACACTGAGATCCGTAGACGAATTGGAATGGCCAAGGACGCATTACAAAACCTGGGCAGAATATTGCGAGACAGAAGGATTTCTTTGGTAACGAAAAGACTAATGAGATGTTACGTGACATCTGTCCTTCTTTACGGCAGCGAAAGTTGGACAATTTCCTCAAAGATGAAGAAGAGACTCAAGGAAACGGAGATGTGGTTCTACTGAAGGATGATAAGGATATCATGGACCGAGCCTGTGAGCAACGATGAGGACTATCATTATTTAAAATATTTATATTCGGACTATTGTCCTCATCTTTGTTGTTGCTATCACAATTTTCAGATATTGTACCCTGCGGTTTTCAGCAGGTGTATATTGGTAGGGGTAACTTACAGGAAACTCTCAACTGAACGCTTTATTAAATCTACATGGGTGGTCAGTTCTCGCCCACTAGTTCTTATTTTTAGTACTGCCCAGTTATTGTTTGCCCGGTTCCACTGAGTTCGAGTCCACACTGCTCGGCCATGGGATAGAAATACTACTAGGCTATTTTCCCGTCGGACAATATTCTGTAGAGAACTTGAAGCCATAGACTGATCGATAGAGGTTTTACGAAGGCAAGAGGGCACAATGGCCGAAACGTCGTGAAAATAACAACAAATATTAAAGAAATAGTGTGAATATAAATATTATAAATAGCGGTATTTTGAAGTTTGGCCATATTTTAACAGTTGTTTAGCGTCGATATATAAATATGCATAAAAATTAGTCCCATATTTCTAACGAGAGACTGCGTTTAGGTTTTCTGCGATGGTGAAAAGAATCGTCTATTAGGTGTTTTCTTTACAATATCGTGAGAAAGGGCAAAGATCTAATGTTGGATTGGATGAGAATTTACGAACAAAGCATTCAGCTTTATCAGCTGAGGTGTTTAGGACCTTAAATTGGTAGAAAAAGGGCATATTGTGGGTTTATTGTGGCTAAGCACGGTTTTGTAGAGCCACGAATAATCTTTTGAACCAAACTTGCGAGACGCGATACGTTGTTTCATTCTTTCGCCAAAGAGTATCTTTGCTCCATTGAGGACACGCTTGCACTCGTTACGGGCAGTGACAAAGAGACGTCTGTTACAATCAGACATGTCTTGTCTCTACGATATAGACGGAAGTAGAGATTCTTGTGGGAAATAGCTGCTTAACAAGCAGCTGAGAACCAATGGAATGAACGCGATTCCACTTTATATTTTCTTGTAGGGATTCAAGACTCGATGCCAGCTTTTACCTAGGATGTGTCCTCAGGCACACATTTTTGGACAGGGTGTTTGAAGACAATATTCTAGGGGACATCAAGAAGTAAATCGCGGAACGAGTCCCAATCTGCTCGTTGATAATAGAAAGATGTTCTGTTGGTAGGAGGTTATTTACTGGGGAAGGAGTAGAAGGATATAATAACAGACACGACGACATAATCAATGTTGCCATGAGGCCAGAGCCGGATGGTATGACGAAACTCGGGAATGGAGGTAAAACAGAGACCAAGAAAGAAAGCCTTACCTTCATGGTTACTGGGAAAATGCATAGGGAAGTCAACCACTTATATGAGAGATTCAGAGATCAAAAGTTAAGTGTTTGTATTCCAGTAAGATCAGTTACAGTGTGTTTAAGCCTTTTGATATGGTGGTCAATGAAGTCACCAAACACAAATACGTTTGCACATGGATGTAGAGAGGTAGCCTTGTCTATATTATCGAAATGCAATCGAGAGCACAACAGACTTGGGAGGATGGAGAGCAATTATGAAAGAAGGAAGAGCTAATAGATTTGAGGAGAGATTGACGGAGACACAATATCCTGCGGAAGGACAAACATCACCGCATCTGAATATTTCTTGTCTTACCATATTAATATTTATTTTGTTTTGTTATTTCGCCCCGAGCAAGGAGAAATGATATTAGGATGCAGGAGCTCTCAGGGAGTAAAAGAAAATAAGAATATTTTAGTGAGGAAAAGTGAGGAAATGACAATTAAAGAACAGGGTTCAAGAAGAGAGATGATGCCCATGGATATTGTAGTAATTTTTTTTTAAGATTTTAGGATTTTTTTAACCATTTCACAAGAAAGTCGGACGATCCACTAGCACGCAAGGGGTTAGAAAGAATGAGGGGAAGAGAAAAGAGATAGCTAGCTAGCTTTAGACAAAGACTCTCTCTCTCTCTCTCTCTATATATATATATATATATATATATATATTAATATATATATATATATATATATATATATACAATATTAATTCGTCTCTCTCTCTCTCTCTCTCTCTCTCTCTATCTATCTATCTATCTATATATATATATATATATATATATATATATATATATATATATATAAATAAAAAGGCTTAAACACTAATATTCCATGGTCATAATTTATTCCATTGGAATCGTAAATACGATCCAAATCATCAGACCTAAAAATTCAAAATATTTTTCTGAAAATATACATGTATGGAAATTTTTTTAGATATATATTTTTCATATGTATGTATATTTTCCACTAATATTATCTATATATATATATATATATATAATAACCATGGATTTTTAGTGTTTAAACATTTTTATTATATCCTTACTCTGTCCTAGACATTGAGTTCTACCTGGATTCTATCCTCTTGGAACTATTTTTTACACACACACACACACACACACACACACACACACACACACACACACACACACACACACACATATATATATATCTGTGTGTGTGTATATACTTATATATTTTAGATATATCTATATCTCTCTCTCTCTCTCTCTCTCTCTCTATATATATATATATATATATATATATATATTAAGCTTTTCCATCCCAAGCAATTTGGGGGTGCCAATAGCACGCAAGGGATTACAGAGAGTGGGAACAAGAGTAAATAGTCGTGGTAGAGGAAAGGATGCAGTGAAAGACGGGGAACTAGATCAAGGCATCATATGTCGATTGACATTATATTTGAATATTTGAAGACTATAGCTATCAGAGAAGCAAATAAGAGGAAGAGAGTTCTACAGATGTCAATTACGAGATAAGAAGGTGTTGGTGTAGAAGAGACAGCTAGATTTAATCGTTTCGACAGTGAAAGGGTGGTAATGAGATGCCAACCTAGTACCACGCTTAAATTCATGCAGTTGTGGTACCAGCGAATGTCGGAGCAGTTACCGTAAAAATACTTGTATAAATCACAGAGGGAAGCAACGGCACGTCTCTAAGAAAGTGATTGTAGACGAGATGTCAGATTTGGACCCATCACTTTGCATATCCGTCTCTGTATTCTGTTGAGGACCTCGAGACGAATAGCGGGGCCTCCAGACCATATATTGTAGCAGTATTCAATGCAAGGACGAATGAGTGATTTATAGATTGGAAGGATGAATTGAGGCGAGCAAAACTCTCTGGCGGGACACAGAGAGCCAAATATCCTTGCGGCAGATGAAGCTATAGATTCAATGTGTTTGTTCCACCTCAGGTCAGCGGACTGCGTGTGACCCAAACAGTAGCAGAGAGACCTTCTCCTGGAGTTGGTTTCGAGGCATTCTGATGGAAGGGAGGGTTCTCCGTGGTGGGTAAATGAGAGCAATTTAAAAGAGTTTTAAAGGAATGCCGCAGTTATGCTAGAATAGAAATAGCGGATTACATATTTTTGCGTTATAAGAACATTCGTTACGGTATACAGGACTTAGCAGAAACTCGGTTAATATACATTCAATGGAGTTTTGGTATTAGGTTGTCCCAAAAGTTCGTAAGCACTTTCAAACAACTGAAATTTTACTCGCCAAGTAATAACAAAAACACCAAAATTATTCCTCAAAATAAAGACCATCATTTTCCAAGACATTCTGCCATCGATGTGCAAGCTTTCGGATCTGGTGAAAGTACCATTCAGCCGGCTTCGTATCAAAGAATTCTTGACAAGCTTCCTCGACTTCAACAAACGAGTCGAATCGGCGGTCCTTCAGAAAGTGTTGCATTGAGCGGAAAAGGCCGTAATCTGATAGAGCACAGTCAGGACTGTAGGCTGGATGTGGTAGAACCTCAACGCCGTCCAGCTCTTCAAACATGTCTTTGGTCGTCCTGGTGGTGTGTGGCTTGGCATTGTCCTGCTGCATCAAAGCGCGCTTTTGGTTGATCAGAGCCGGGTACTTTTGCTTCAAATTTTCATAGACCCGCTCCAGTTGCTGACAGTAAAGTTCGGCACTGATGGCACGACCATTCGGAAGCAACTCAAAATGCACGATTCCTTCAAAGTTCCACCAAACGCACACCATGACTTTCTTGACGAATCGATCTTGTTTTGGAACCGACGGTGTCTCTTGCCCTTTCTGAACCTATCGCTTGTCTCGATTGTTCTGGATTGAGTTGCATAAAAATTCAATTTTTTGCAAGTGTTTACGAACTTTTGGGAAAACCTAATATATTCTTATTTACTTTAATGTATGTATTCGGGATAGATGTATAGATATTATTTTTTTTACCTCCAATTAATCAGATATGATGAAGATTATCACAAGAGCATAGGCCATCTGAAGTTAATGACAGTATATGTGTATCCTTAATGTGATTTTTTAATTTCAGGTATGGCCCTGTGATGTAAGGTTTGCTTACCTTATTACTCTGTAATGCTCTCATGTCCAGATGAGACGATTGTGCGACGGTTAGAAACATGAATATCGTTTTCTGCAATGTCTTTCGGTAATATATTGAATTGAATGATTGGTTCGTTTTCGAACGCTTATCAATCATTCACATGTTATGTAAAGCCAGAAAATAATTTTATATTGTAAAATAATATTTTTGGCGATAATAATGATTTAGTCATACAAGATTATCTAATTAATCCATAGAAAAACTCGGTTCACACCTTTCTTAACGGTATTTGCGCGTAAGTGAATATAACGAACCCAACAGTAATTGGAACTTGGCACTTCGATTAACAATTCTAACAAATTATCCATTACACCACCCACACATCCAAGCTTACAACATGATATTCCTACTTCGGCAATATAGTAAGGGAATTAAAGTTGTCAGGGGTATAAGCAAATATTTTAGATGCTTTTCCTTAATATTCGCCAAGACGCACTTGATAGATTCCTACCTGATCCGATTAGTATGGTCGTAAGACAATAAGTAAGTGAGTTTTATGAGGATATGTAGGACCGATAACTTTTCACCGAAGAACATGAAGAGGTAAACATTATAGGGATGTTGTAACCGAGATACGGTTACTGAATGAGGAATAACCAAAACGGAGTTTGGAATTGAAATGGTAATCTTTATGACATCAACAAAATATGATACTCGACAGCCGTATGAAGTAGATAAACCACTACTAGTGTTGAACTACTTAGACTGCATATTATGATATTTACCTACCTCTCCACGTGATAGGATGTAGCACAAGGGAAAATTCAATGTTGGAAAATCCAAGCCCGTGGTCTCGGGCAATAACTACCGCTAGAACCCGCATACGCGGGATCGGTTATCGGTCTACCTCCTCGGATGAGACACTGCTCTTCGGCAGAGCCTTGTCCGGGTTCCTCTTGACCGAAGACCGAGACTTCGAGACGGCGAGCATCCTACGCTGCCGTCGTAGTCAGCATATTACGATATTTACCTACCTCTCCACGAGGTATGATGCGGCACAAGGCCGAATTTAATGTGAGGATATCCGAGCCCGTGAGATCGGCCAAAAATTCCCCGCATGTCCTGTATGCGCGAGATCGGGTATCTGTCTACCTCCCAAGACGAGACTCTTCCTTTCGGCGGAGCCTCGTCCTGGGTATTCTCTACCTAAAGGCAGAGATTTCGTGATAGCCAGAGCTTCCTAAACTGCCAGCGTAGGCAGTATATTATGATATTTACCTGACTCTCCACGAGGTAGGATGCGGCACACAGCCAAATTTAATGCCAGTAAATCCGAGCCCGTGGGATCGAGCAAAAATTGCCCTTAGACCCCGCATGCGCGGAATCGGGAGACTCCCTGTAGATACTCTGCCCTTCAGCATAGCCTCGTCCGTGTTCTTCTTCGCTTGAGGGTAGAGAGTTCGACACGCCAAGAGGTTCCTACGCTGCCAGCTCACGCTTCCAGCTCACGCTGCCAGCATAGACATCATATTGACGCCACTTACAATAGTACCCAACGTATTTATGAGGATTGGGACAAATTCATTAGTATTCATAGGTACAATATATAACACTAAGCATGAAAATTAACCCTTTGAGCCTTGACCACAGGTTTCCCGGTGGTAGAGAAAAAATGATTTAATGCCCAGCCACCGGTTGAACGGTGGTAGAGAAAAATGACGTAATGCCCAGCCACCGGTTGAACAGCAGTAGAAAAAAAATGATTTAATGCCCAGCCACCGGTTGAACGGTGGTAGAAAAAACGTAATGCCAAGCCACCGGTTGAACAGTGGTAGAGAAAAAATGATTTAATGCCCAGCCACCGGTTGAACAGTGACGTAATGCCCAGCCACCAGTTGAAAAGATGATTTAATGCCCAGCCTCCGGTTGAACGGTGGTAGAGAAAAATAACGGTTGAACAGTGGTAGAGAAAAATGATTTAATGCCCAGCCACCGGTTGAACGGTGGTTCAATGAGCCTCCGGTTGAACGGTGGTAGATGACGTAATACCCAGCCACCGGTTGAACAGTGGTAGAGAAAAATGATTTAATGGCCAGCCACCGGTTGAACGGTGGTATAGAAAAATGACGTAATGCCCAGCCACCGGTTGAACAGTGGTAGAGAAAAAAATGATTTAATGCCCAGCCTCCGGTTGAACGGTGGTAGAGAAAAATAACGTAATGCCCAGCCACCGGTTGAACAGTGGTAGAGAAAAAATGATTTAATGCCCAGCCACCGGTTGAACAGTAATGATTCAATGCCCAGCCTCCGGTTGAACGGTGGCAGAGAAAAATGACGTAATGCCAAGCCACCGGTTGAACAGTGGTAGAGAAAAATGATTTAATGCCCAGCCACCGGTTTAACGGTGGCAGAGAAAAATGACGTAATGAGCCACCGGTTGAAAAAAAAAATGATTTAATGCCCAGCCACCGGTTTAACGGTGGTAGAGAAAAAATGACAATGTGTTAACAGTGTTAGAGAAAAAATGATTTAATGCCCAGCCACCGGTTGAACGGTGGTAGAGAAAAATGACGTAATGCCCAGCCACCGGTTGAACAGTGGTAGAGAAAAAATGATTTAATGCCCAGCCACCGGTTTGACAGTGGGTAAACATTTGTAACTATTTTTATATCTAACGTGAATCATTACATAGCAATTATTTGCTAATTTTTGCCTCAGAATCTTGACTCTGGCTCAGGCAGAATGGTTAAGATTGTTCAGGAATTGTATTTCTGATACACCTTGCATATATCATCGGAATAAATATTTCTGAGGCATAAGCCCATTAAATATTACATTAAACGTTATTTGTAGTGGATAGATGGCGCACACTCTCGTCGCAGGCGAAATATTTGTGTCTTTAAAATCAAGATATGCTTAACATTTAGGACACACAATATATCTCCCAAGGCTTGCAGGTATTTTGCAAAATTTTAGAGAGATGCAACATGTGGTTGACCCAATTTGTTCTAGTGGTTGAGTGTTGCAACCTAAGAAAGGTTACTGAATAAGGAATAATCAAAACGGAGATTGGAAACGAAATGGTAATCTTTATAACATCAACAAAATAAAATATTCGCCAGCTGCGTGATGTAGGTAAACCACTACTAGTGGTGGACTACTTAGCATATTACCCCAACTTACAATAGTGTACAATGTATTTATAAGGATTGGCAAATATTCATTAATGTTCAAGTTACGGCATCTAGATCAGAAAGCTCAGTTTTGGCTCGTTACATACAATTACTCCCAAATAAACTCGAGAAAAGTGTGAATACATATCTTTCTCCTTAGCTAAGGATTAGCTAGGAAGTCGTGTAAAAATATTATTAAAAAAGCAACCCTTGTGATTGTCACAAAATTGGTAATTCACCCCAACCCCATTAAAAAATATATATTCTTACTATCCCAAAATGTTTCGAATTTAAATAATTGAAAATGCTTAATAAGCCGTAAAAAACAAATCAATCAACCAGATCAGATCAAAGCAGGGAAGGAATTCGACAAAGGAAGAAAGTTTAATAACTTCTTCACCTCGGCCTGTTACATCGGTTTACTACCCAGACTATCAAGCGGACTGCGTACTTGATACGTTATCTATTTATGTATACCTGGTGCACGGGTGTAGTAGTAGACACAATTATTGCACAGAAAATTTATCATCTCCGTTCGAATATTTATTTATTCAATTTTTGTTTAGCGCCATATCAATTCCTTATATAAATTAAAGCCGAAATTTAATTTTTCTTTGGAGCATTAGCAATTTCTTTTACAAAAATATATTGCCGGTATTTTTCCATACAGCCATTTATTAGTTGTAATTTTGTACTATGAAAATATATTGCTAGACTTTTACTATAACAATTTTTATATTTTCAAAGTTTTTGACCCAAGCTGGGACCCTAACAGGTGTTACCACTCCGGTCAGACTAGGCCTGGGAACAACAGCAATTAAGAGGTGGTTTCACGCTCATCGAATCCATTCCAATTATTTGCTAATTTCTTGCTGCCGGATGTAGTTTATCGTCATACCCATTGAAAATGTCTGACGTGAAGTTTATAATTTAATAACTCTGCATGCCTAAAAGCGAAAAAATTGCCGATTAATAATGTGATGTACATGTTTAAATGTAGCGTTATTTCATTCATTCTCCGTAAATTATAATTTAATTAAATTACACACAGTAGGGATATCGGATCGTATTAATAATTTAAAAAGAGAGTTTTTTTTTTTCATATATTTTGTCTGAAATTGATTAATAAAGAGAATATTAAGAATTCGAGTTTGTGTAATTTGTAAAGTTTTGGCAAATCTACATTTAGATAGATTTGTAAATATGTTTTTCACAAACACATTATCACGTTTTCTGTCGTCTGTTAAGAGACTTGACAGAGACATAAATTTCTACCATATTATGGAGGTCCCTAAACGTACTTCACACCTTGTACAGTTCTTGCCGATGTCGTTCTGCGTATGCTGATAAACTAGATCCTGCAGCAATGCATCTGAGAGGTTTTAAGAAGATTGGAACCATCTCTTTACTACTGCTCCCCTCATGTCTAATTTGACCCGGAATAGTAGCACCTGTTAGTGAACCTCCAAACTGGGGTCAAAACATTACGAAAGTATAAAGATATATGTTATAGTAAGACTACCAAAAATACATTTTCATGCTAAAATATTACTTCTAATACATTACTAGCAGCATGGACCGGCGTTGCCCGTGCTTGATTCAAAAATCGTACGAATCATACAGTAATCGCTATGACTTGACTTAAAATATATTTGCCATGATGATGTTGCTACATGCCTTACTTCTTGCCTATCTCATACTGCGAATTTTTTTCAAAGCTCTATACTAAACATTAAATCTGTTACGGAAAAAGAACTAAAAATGAACACAAAACGATCAGCTTTAAAAAAGGACTCGTAACTGGAAAAACAAAATGAAAAAAGAATGTTAACAACAAATACTTTTTCACACCCAAACCCAGTTCTGCGGAATCAGAATCACCGTTGAGTTTAAGCAAGTGAATGAGCCAATTGAAAGTAAAGTGCCATGCAGATTTAAATTTTTCCCACTTGTGACGAATGCAGCTATCGAATTTTTTTTTTTTTTTTTGCATACTAGCATGCTAGTTAATATTCGTGCCAGTCAGATGTTGGCTCTCACGCTGGCCAATAGAATCTTCCTTCTTATTCGTGGCAGCCAGCTATAGGCTCTCACTCTGACCAGTAGAAAATGGTCGCAAACTACATGAAAACTGCCGTAGAAGCATGAAAATATGGGAAATGCAACGTCAGTCTTGGCCTTTCCGCTAACTTGGAGCATGTGCATGTAAATTTTGGAGCAAATCCGTCGAAAATTGCGGCCGTGCATTCGTTACAGACACACACACACACACACATCCTGCCTTTTATAGATAGATATTGGAACAAGAAGAAAAATTCTAATCAATGCATTTTTGAAAAATAAATTACCAAAGTTCGCAAGAATAAAATTTCGGCATTCAGTGACCCATAAATAGTTGATATGTCGTTAGTTTTGGGGACAAAAATATCTATGTTAGACGAACCAAACAAACATTGAAATGTTAGAATGGACGCAGGTAAAGGTTTCGGATAAATAGGACAAGGAGTTTAAATAAAACATGCCAGAATTTATTATTGGCAGAAAAATACAATCGAAGAATCCAGATGTTTTAAACATCCTGGGCGGTCTTAAGATGAAGACGAAACCCATACATCCGGCTTTGTACCACATCTCCGCTACGCCAAAATTGGCACTTCGACGTTGGAAAATGATTCGCAAGCTTTCCTCACTAGATTAATTACAACTGGATATTGAGTTTGACCTTCACTACGTTCTCTATACATGCAACCTTATGCCATATCTATGCTACGCCTAGAAAAATCACCATAGGCGCTTCGACGTGGTGTAATGATAAGTAAGCTTGTCATTCTTGATCAATTACGACTGAATAGTAACTTCCATTATCATTGGCCAGTCCCATTATTTCAACCATGTGCCACATCTAAGCTACGTTAGAAAATTATCATGGGCATTTCGACACGGTTTAATTTAAATCAACCTTGTCTCGCTAGATCATTTACCACTGAATAGTGAGTTCGATCCTGCTTATTGACCCTAAGTATTCGACTTTGTGCCACACATAAGCAACACTAAGGAAATCATCATCATAAAGGTAATGTTATGGAGTCCGAATGTCGATGTTAGACGAACCCGGTAAACATTTAAATTGAAGCAGTGACACAGGACAGGGCAAGGAAAATGATAACAAGGAGTTTAGATAAAATATGACAAAATTTATTCTTGGCAAAAAAGAAAAAAAGAAGTACAATCAAGGAATATATTGAATACCCTCCTTGGTCGTGCTCGTAATTAACTGTTAGTATTAGATGCGTCGAGAGTTAATGATGACCGGAGCAATTTTAGTGGTGCCGTTGGATAATAATTAAAAAATAGTGTATTGGGTTGGTACTAGCTGGCAATCGTAGCCCAGGGCACACAAGAGTTAATAACCAGAAGACGATGACGAAACAGCTTGGGAGGTGTCGAAGGACGACAGGCAGTCTGCGAAGGTCGATATACAGTCAGCGTGTTGAGCAGGCAATCTTAGCCGAGGCTAGGCGGTCACCAAGCTTTTCTTAACCGGTCATGCATTACAATTTTGGAAGACTGTAGTTATCAGGGTAACAATTAAATGATAGGGAGTTTCATTGCTGGGTACTGCGAGAAAACAAATATTTGGATTAGTATTGGTGTTTACATTTAAATATTTCAAATGTAAAACGGAGGGGTTAGATGTCAATCTAATAGAACGCTTAAATTTACGTAAGAAGATTATTGTTGAAGATCAGAAGCAGGGTATGACCCAGGAAAGCGCCTTGGGAGACATCCGCGTCCGTGTTTATTTCTTTGTTGTTTTTCTTCTTTTTATTAGTTTGCCGTTAGTCCTTTCTTCTTTCTTTTCTGACGGTGTCTTTTAAAATGTTGTGAAAATATAACAAAGTATTTAAAAAAAAATTATAATTTCATATTATGAAGTCTATATTGGTAACGTTAGGGTCCCAGCTATGGACAAATAGTTAACCCCTAAAATTGGGACTAAACGCGTAGAAAAAAAGAGGCAAAACAGTTTTAATACCAGCAATACATTTTTATAAAAAAATATTACTAGCAATAAATTCTCGAAGAAAAAATATTGCTAGCAATACATTGTTAATGCCAGCAATGCTTTTTGGGAAAAGCTATTACCAGCAATAAATTTGTAAAATAATATTTCTAGAAAATAATTTTCGAAGAAAAAAATATTACCAGCAACACATTATTGCCAGCAATGTTTTTTTTGGAAAAGATATTACCAGCAATACACTTTTTGGGAAAATATCGCCAGAAATACTTTTTGAAAAAAATATTACCAGCAATAAAAATCTTAATAACCAACTACGTTCGCGGTAAAAGAAAAAACTAAACTAAACTAAACTCAACCTGTTGATAGAGATACATATGTACGATTATTCATTTAATATTTTAAAAAAAATTAAATCATAATCTAATCATTATTAATTATATCTAACAACATACACACACACCCTAAATAAGACTAAAGCTTTTTATGAATTTTTCATTTCATTTGGCGAAAGCGTGTCTCTAAATAATAAACAAAATCTTACTTTCATAGGTTACACAACAACCACTCTTCAACGCGGTCTTACATTGCATTTATCTAAAGTAAGTATTATTAGAAAACACATTGACATGCATTACGAGAACTATAAAGTCAGAGAGCCCCATTCGAATAATTCTCCATGAATACCATATCAAAAAACGTATTTTTAAAGCTATTTAAAAAAAACAAATATACATTAAAAAAATTTATTTCCAAAACGCGTTATTTAATGCATGTAAAAAATGTAACAAAAAAATAAAATAAAATAAAATAAATAAAACAATTCACATCATTTCCTATAGCAGGTATACGTCACCGTTACATATTACCAGTATGACTTTCGGAGATTTGACTTATCGTATCCAGTTTCAAATATGACGACATTTTTAAAGAAAGACGAGCTCCTTAAAATACTTCATATTTTATTTCCTTCATTTTCTTTTCTCTGGCAATCCTGAAGATGACATATTTGAGCCGAAAGCTTGCACACGACTATAATTTCGAATATTTTAAAATTTCTATGAACCAGAATTTCTGGAAGGTAGATGTCAGCTTATTTCCAAGAGTTTTTGAAAAATATTGCAATGGCAAACATTTCCAAACATTTGTCAATCACTGAAAATGCTCACTTTCACTCTTCGAATATTTTTTTGATCTGTCCTATCTAATTTCATCCCATACTAATTGAATTGGAGAAAGGTCAAGAGATTGAGCCTGCCAAGTCATAATTTCCAAAATGTTGTTCTTTTTTTGACTCAAGGTAATTTTAACATAATTTAGAAGAGAGTTTTGGATCGTTGCCTTGTTAAATGAGATTTTTTTCTAATCATGCGTAAACCAGATGGTGTATCACGTCCTTGCAAAATCAACTGCTAATGTTCTTTTTTCATGAATGACCTGAATCAAACAATCAACCATTCTG
>CAHIKZ030000143.1:0-10000 GCA_903632075.3 Acanthosepion pharaonis | reverse complement strand
GTGGAGTACAGAAAAAATAACAGCCAATAACTGTTGAGGATGGAGAAAATGGGAATATAGAAGCAATTTGGAAAAAAAATATGTGTATATATATATATATATATATATATATATATATATATATATATATATATATATACACACACACACACACACACACATATATATATATATTGCTCTCCTACATTCCTTGTTTATGTTATATATATTTGCCTCATATATATATATATATATATATATATCGATAGATAGATAGATAGATAGATAGATAGGTATAGACATAAAAAGTGGACACAGCAGTAGACACCAAGATGTTACAGTATGATTCAACATCATGTATGAAGCAGTCGTCATATATTTGAGGTGGACCCCAGTATTCTCATATATATATATATATATATATATATATATATATATATATATATATATATATATATAAACAATAATGATAGTCTGATGAAACAATAATAATATTTCAATGTAACGACTAACTCATGTAACGAGACGCGGAAACAAAAATCGCATCGCAGCTCGTAACGTCTCATATGAACACGCGACACTGAAAACGGGAAGTATTATTATGTGGAAGTCTTTGGTATAAACCAGTAGCTTCAGATATCAATTATTTACATTTAAGAACATTTGTGGTGATTTCGTTGTTTATTTCTTTCAGGTAAGGTTTCAACTGTTTTATGTATATAGCTTCAAGAATTTTTAGTTTTTGTTAATATTTTAACTTTTAATTATAGTTGTGTTTTCAACGAGGATTTTGCGGAATTGCGTATGTGGCAAGGCATGTTGATTTAAATGCCTAAATGTATTAGACTTAAACGAGTTTGTCGTTGCTATGAAATTTTTCCTGCAAAAAAAAAGTCTATCTTTATTGTTTCGCCCGTGTATTGTTTGATATATTGAAATGTAATTGTCATCATTGAAAATGGTTCAAGTAAGCCGAAAGCGTAGATCGGATTTAAACATGTATCAAAATGGTGATTTCCTTTCGTCTTTCAATGATAATGTTATTAAGCTTCTCACAAAATATAAAAAGGAACTTACTTCAAATCAATGGACACAACTTGTCTATATTATTTAATGAAACATGAATCATTATATATATATATATATATATATATATATATATATATATATGTGTGTGTGTGTGTGTGTGTGTGTGCGTGAATATTGCATTATTTAGAACAGTTGTTATTGATGAGGAAAAAAATATATTTATTATTAACATATACATAAAAAATATTAGTATAATTCTTATTTTTTTTTGTGCTCAGAAGGTCCTCAGGTAAAGTCTGGCCAGATGTACGGCGTTTCCTGGTTAGAGCGCCACATACTAAAATATGATACGTCGTCACGCGGCGCTATATGAGGATGACGGCATTGTTTTTTCTCCGGCTGTATGCCACATTGGATTGTGTTATATTCGTTTGTGTCGTTGTTTTGTTAACCCTTTGCGCTTCATTATAGGTCGCAAGCGTAAGGCAGACTTGTCTGTGGTTATGTAAGTGAATTCCGACCTACGTCAAAAATCATTTAACGCCGCGCCGTAGGAACGGATCTCCGACGTAAGTCGAAGATCACTGTACACTTGTTTTATTTGATATATTTGTTTTAGTTTTATATATATATATATATATATATATATATATATATATTATATATATATATATATTTAATCAAAATTAATAACCGTTCTCGATCGAAATCTTTTCTCTCCCGATAGGATCTGAAACTTCATCTCTATTTTCCATCAAGTAAACAGCTATTGTAGTCAAAGATTCTCCATGTTGGTAGTGTCAAGTATAGGCTTATGGAATTAACATTAATTCCATTTTATAATTTTACGCGCGCGGAGTTTCCTCCTTTTTGTTTTACACTCGTGCGTGTGTGCGCGTTTGACACCCCTTTCTGTCTCTTTTAGTCTAATACAGTAGTAACTGTTTTGGTCAGCAGTCAAGACGAGCTGCTACTTCTACTTATGCAAATTAGACTTTTTGAATTTTTTTTCCGCGCGTTTTTCGGCGTTTCAAAACTGCTAACGTTTGCAATCCAGTTTGCCTCTTAGCTTTCAACCCGACTGGATGGGCAACTCATTTATTCCGTGCACTTAACCATACGCGGGCCGGAATATCTTATTTTTCAACAATGTCGACTGCACCCTCTACCAAGACTTTTCTCCTTTTGAAGCTGCCAACAGGTCGGACCTTTTTCTCCGTTTTCTACTGGAAGATGTTTTAGAGATACGCGACACTGTCGCGTGCAAAAGATTCGTATGCAACTAATGGCGTATTTTTATCCCTCGTCAGGGGCCTAATAAGTATAGAGCAGGGATATCCTACTGAACGAACAAATTGCTAATCACAGGTCAGGACCTTTTTTCTCCGTTTTCTACCAGAAGACGTTTTTAGAGACACACGACACTGTCGTCGGCAGAAAATCGTGTTCAACAGGTGACTTAAACTTACCCTGGCTTCCGAACCAAATAATACAGGCAGGGACAATATTACCTTTGAACAAAAACATTTTCGTCTTTCTCTTTGGGCTCGCCGTAAACCATTCTATAAGACCATGCTTCGTCTCTCCTTCGGCTAGATGCCCACAGCAGTCAGAACATTTACCAGCGGTCAATTCAATATTTACCAGACATTCTTTATAACTTTGAACCTGTATTAAAAATATGCATAATCACTTACAACTTAAAATATCCACAGTGAGTACTCCTTTTCTATCTGTGCACACCTTCTTTTTCGGAACTGTATAAAACTTTCTTTTCCCGCCTTTGGCCATCTTGTATTTCTATTTTGGCGTGGAACTTTTTTTATTGATCCCGACCTTGGGATGAGTTACGTGTTACTGTTTGATTAAAGTTTACTCATGTTTTTTTATAAACAGATGTCTTTGGCATTTTATTCCGGCTATCATAATATATTTTATTTTATGCACTTGTTGATTGACCCCTTTCCTCTCACTGTTCATTCACGCATATTTTATTTTTTTTTTACTTTGCTTGTAGACTCGGTAGTTTTAGTGTGGTGTCTGGCACAAGGCCACTCAGTATAATCCAGCACTGCACCTACCGGGTCTGCAACAAGATTATGACCTCCGACGTGATGAACATACAGCAAGATTGGCGAACTTGCTGACATTCTTCTGATCAATAAGATTGGTAACATACCAATTTGATTTTGAGAACTTGTTTGTGGATGAAAAGCAGGTCATTTTCTGTCAGGTCAATTTTTTTTTTTTTAAACGTGCATAATTATGATAGCCAGCATGACGTCTGAAACCGGAGAGTTCTCCGAGACTTTTATGTTATTATTTGTTAAATGTCTCCCGACATTTAATCCGGGGAAAACTATATGGAATTAACATTAATTCCATTTATAATTTTACGCGCGCGAGTTTCCTCCCTTTTGTTTTACACTCGTGCGTGTGTGCGCGCGTTTGACACCCCTTTCTGTCTCTTTTAGTCTAATACAGTAGTAACTGTTTTTTGGTCAGCAGTCAAGACGAGCTGCTACTTCTACTTATGCAAATTAGACTTTTGAATTTTTTCCCGCGCGTTTTCGGCGTTTCAAAACTGCTAACGTTTGCAATCCAGTTTGCCTCTTAGCTTTCAACCCGACTGGATGGGCAACTCATTTATTCCGTGCACTTAACCCATACGCGGGCCGGAATATCTTATTTTTTCAACAATGTCGACTTTTTCTCCTTTTGAAGCTGCCAACAGGTCGGACCTTTTTCTCCGTTTTCTACTGGAAGATGTTTTAGAGATACGCGACACTGTCGCGAGCAAAAGTTCGTATGCAACTAATGGCGTATTTTTATCCCTCGTCAGGGGCCTAATAAGTATAGGCAGGGATATCCTACTGAACGAACAAATTGCTAATCACAGGTCAGGACCTTTTCTCCGTTTTCTACCAGAAGACGTTTTAGAGACACACGACACTGTCGTCGGCAGAAACTTCGTGTTCAACAGGTGACTTAAACTTTACCCTGGCTTCGAACCAAATAATACAGGCAGGGACAATATTACCTTTGAACAAAAACATTTTCGTCTTTCTCTTTGGGCTCGCCGTAAACCCATTCTACAAGACCATGCTTCGTCTCTCCCTCGGCTAGATGCCCACAGCAGTCAGAACATTTACCAGCGGTCAATTCAATATTTACCAGAACATTCTTTATAACTTTGAACCTGTACATTAAAATATGCATAATCACCCAACAAAAATATCCACGGTGAGTACTCCTTTCTATCTGTGCGCACCTTCTTTTTCCGGAACTGTATAAACTTTCTTTTTCCGCCTTTGGCCATATTGTATTTCTATTTTGGCGTGGAACATTTTTCATTGATCCCGACCTTGGGATGAGTTACGTGTTACTGTTTGATTAAAGTTTACTCATGTTTTTATAAACAGATGTCTTTGGCATTTTATTCCGGCTATCATAATATATTTTATTTTATGCACTTGTTGATTGACCCTTTCCTCTCACTGTTCATTCACGCATATTTTATTTTTTTTTTACTTTGCTTGTAGACTCGGTAGTTTAGTGTGGTGTCTGGCACAAGGCCACTCAGTATAATCCAGCACTGCAACGCTGCCGGGTCTGCAACAGGCTGAAAGATTGGTTTCAATGTTAGTCATGTTCAAGCTGAGAATCTTGTTTATCTGATACAGTTTTCATTCTTGTCTCTAACGACTATATTTCTTCACTAAGACATCTTGATCTACGATGGTTATTATTTTTCCTCTTTATAAAAAATTAACAGGTATAGAAAATGAAACAACTGTACTGTCTAAAATTAATGTCCATAAAAATAAGAAAGAATGCATTACACATACACACACTCACAAACACACAGACACACAAACACACACACACAGAGACATATATATATATATATATATATATATATATATATATATATTATTGAAAAATGTATTTCGGTTGGGCTCTCTGGCGAGGAAGCGTGAGTTTGTAAACAATGACTATTACTGCTAATAATCCAAGATTCGTGTTCACTCAGTCACTTTGTGTTTATCTAAAAATAAATACGCTTAAATTCACCTTCACCCCTGCCGTGTGCCGACAATTTAGGAAAAATGCAGTCAGGTTTCGATCTCAGCTAGAGGCAACTATATATATATATATTAAAAAGGCCTTAAACACTAATATTCCATGGTCATAATTTATTCCAGTGGAATCGTAAATACGATCTAAAACATCAGACCTGCAAATTCAAAAATTCAAAAAGAAGTTGTAGGTCTGATGAATTGGATCGTATTAATGATTCAATGGAATAAATGTAAACCATTTTAACCAATGTTTATATCTCTGGACATTGAGTTCTACCTGGATTCTATTCTATCCTCTTCAATTTTCTTATTCCAAAAGATATATATGTATGTGTATGCATGTATATATTTATATATTTTACATGTATATATATTTACCACTAACATATATATATATATATATAACCATACCCTTTTTTATTATTTACTTATATATATATATATATATATATATATATATATATATATATATATAACCATTAACCTTTATATATATATATATATATATATATATATATATATATATATATATATATATATATATATATATATATATATATGTGTGTGTGTGTGTGTGTGTGTGTGTGTGTCTGTTTCTGTGTGGAAATATGTAGAAAATACAAAAAAGAACACGTTCGGTAAATAATCCGATTTTCTTTAGCATTTTTGTATTATTTATAAAAACTGACATCAATACTAAAGCAGAGCCTAAATTACAATTATAATTATTTTTTTTATATATGATTCCTTTGCGACATGTGTTCTCATGTTTCAAACATAAGAGCTAAAAGTTCTGTTTCATCCTCAATGGAGGTTTTTGGGGAATAGTTATTTATTTGTACTTATGTAAAAAATGTGGCACAAGGGGAAAAAAGGGGGTTGGGAAATGACGGTCTTCTGTCTTAATTCTAAACTTAGCTAGTCACAGACACGGACCCAAACATACCAACAATAGTCCTATCACCAAAACAACACTTCTACATTTCTTACTACGTCCAACATAATACCTCATATTCTCTATGAAATCCTAAATAGTCCCCATATGTAAATTTCAAAGTCTGTGGGGGGAGGGGAAATAACAACAATTAAAAAAAAACAATGATTATTTACAATATGAATTAATACTATTTACATAAACAAAACAAAATAGGGTTAGTAATAAAAAAAAAAAAACACAATACATAAATGTGGCAGAAACATCAGTTAACTGGACGAAATAATTGCAGGATTATAACATTATAAAAAAAACATGCACGCCCACAAACCCGCACTTATTTAGACACAATAACAAATAAGAAAACACACACACGAAACGAAAGTCATCCCGCAACAACCAGAGAACTGACATCACTGACCCCCAAACGAGGGAGGGAATGGGGAATTGAACAAAAGAAAAATAGGGACAGAAATAAAAGGGACCAATGAGCATACACACCCAGCCACGTTAACCAGAAACGGGAAACTAAAAAACTTAAACTAGCCTAATATCGGGGTGGGTTGCCTCAGTTCAACCCAGGAAGGACAAAATCCTGTATCTAACCGACATCCAAGTGCCACTCGAGGTCAGCCCCTTTCACTTTACCCACCTTTTGCCGAATTCTGATGAAGAGAGTCGCCGCCTTTCCGTCCTAATCTTGACTTTAAGCAGATGCCTAAAGTACAAGATCAGTTGGGAAGAGGTGAACTTCTCACCTCCATAGAATCCCTTCTGACGTGTCGACCAAATCACGACTCACATAACTCCTAGCAAGCAGTGGAACACATAAAGTACAGCCTTCGTCAACGGCGGTGCGACATTGCTACAAACAGAAGAGGCCTCAAGGACAAAGAACTTTCCGTGCAACATGCGAACCATGAGGCCTTCAACAAACTTACACAGCTTAGACTACCAACTTGCAATGAAAGAAGACGTGACCTAGTGTCTCGACTTCCACACTACAACGTCGGCAGTTTGCAATTTCTCCAAACCCGCTGCGAAAAGCTTTTTGGAAACCCAGAGGGCCCCACGCATCACCAGCCAGTTGAGGGATGCCTCATCGTTATTGAGACATTTCAACCCGGGAGCTCAAGGCCAGATCGAGCGATCCTCCTGCTTCGTAAGACCGAGCTCGTTAATCAGATCATCATGAACGGACCCCCCTAATTTACACTTGATATGCCCTACGAGACCACGCCCGGACGTTGGACAGTCATCTGACACCCGTAAGAGGCGTTACAGAGTAAGACAACATTCACGGTAGAAGGTGCATTCGGCTAGGGGTAAACGTTGGGCCTCCTCCTCGGACGAGTGCACACGGATGGGAAATTTCTACGGGCGTCATCCTTCCAGAAGGCGTCCTCCTCATCCGGTTCGCGACACAAACGATCTAAGAACCCGATGCGAAACATATAGAGACGAATCTCAATGCTAGGCATACCTAGACCGCTTCAGATGGATGAAGGCAACAGATCTCCCGAGAGGAAGTTTGTTTGGAATAACTAATCTTGAAGTTTACGCATCTTTATAAGCATATTGATTCGTCGAATTAATTACTACGGAAACGGCTGAATTGACCAGTCCAATAGTGGGCGTAAGATTTAACAATTTCTATCAACATATCAGTCACCATCGCATAGAGACCAAGGCAAGGCAGGGCCTGGCTGTCTATTTCAAAGCGAATGATGACATTCCTATACGCACATTGTCTAGTCCCTCTTAGCGACAGAGAGTTATTGGCACCGCTGTACGCCGTTAAATGTCGGAAGATTTATTTCTAAAAGGACTGTTCGTACATAAACGCGTCGCTCCGAACTGCAATTTGTTTTTTGGCGGCTTCATAAAGGGTTTCTTTTATCTTGGGTTAAGCTCTTAAACCCTTTATTAGACTATGAAATTAAAAAAAAAATATGCTAATTATTTAAGGCGAAAACATCACAGTTTCTTCATAGTCAGCCTATAAAATTTTCAGCCCCACCTCGTGCCTGGAAGGAAACAATACAGATATTAATAAGATGATTTGAAATTAATGCATGCAAAATTTCTCACTTCTAGCATCACCCTTCATAATCAGGCTCAGAACATTTCAGCCCACCTTCGTAAATGGAAAGAAACAATGTAGTTTTTTTTTTTTTATAAGATGCGATGAAAATATTTCATGCACCGTTTCCCAGCTCTAGCATTTCTCCTTCATAATCAGACTAATAACTTTTCAGCTCACGCACGTACCTGGAAAGAAATAATGCAGTTATTAATAAGAACTGTTGAATTTAATGCCTGCAATATTTCACAGCTTCAAAGTCAGTCCATGAACGTTTCAGCCCACCCCCGTATAACTGATTTAATCTGTAAATCAAAATTTCTTTTACTGAGCAGCGTGTGTTGGACATCAGACCGAGTGTTTTCGACTGTTGTCTCGACGAGATTTTGACGCTCTCTAATCGCCACTGTATTTCTAGACTTTAGCTGTCTGGAGCGTGGGTGATTGTTGATGTATGTGTGTGGGCGGTTTGTGTTGGCGGTGTTTGTTCTCTCTATGGGCTGCCGTTGTCTGTGAATGGTGAGGTTCGCAAAAAACAGTATGGATTCTTGTGTGACTTATATTCATTAAAATTTCAAATATTATTATATATATATATATATGTGTGTGTGTGTGAGTATATATATATATATATATATATATATATATATATATATATAAAATATATATATATATATATATATATGTCAAACACTAATATTCCATAGTTTATAATTTATTACATTCGAATCAAATCACGATTCAATTCATCAATTAAAATTATATACATTCCGAAATTCATGAGGATGTCACACAATTACGTACTTTAATTTAATTTCTATAACGGAATTGGTAGTTTTTAGCTTCTGTTTTTGAAACATGGTAATTCCAATGTAGCTATGGAATCATATTTTAAAAAAATAATTACACTATATATATATATATATATATATATATATATATAGTGGAAATATGTAAAATAATTAGAACACATTCTTTGGTATATTTTTCTAAAGTAAAATTATATTCTGATGAGGCCAATGATGTCATTGACATTTTTTCACATGTTCTCAAAGAAGACTCATATACAACAGAAATAGGGAAAAAAGTCACTTTCCCACCGCCTTAATTTCGCTTCCTTGTGTCTTTTCTATAAATATTCTCGTGGTAGTTGTTTTGATGTTTGGTACTTCGAGTTACGACTTGAAGCGAAAGACTAGCTTTGATGTACTAATGTAGTGCAATGAATATCGGCTCTGAATATGTAATTTGTAGAGCCGAAATCGAATTTGAGTCGAGATGGAAACATTCACTTATGCTCACATGATCCTTTTACTGGGTAAGCATAGCATAAAGTCCCTGAAAATCTGATTCTTTTTCATATTACCTTAATGTTTAGCCTCTTTTGCCCTCTGGCCTTCTTCCTGTGTCAATAGAACGGAATAATCTTCATCTACTACTTCCACTGTCCGTGTTTAAGTGTATCTTCCTATCACCTTTTTTTTTTAATACACTACGTCTAAAAAGTTGCTAGCTTTGTTTCATACGTATTTGCTTTACCCGGGATTGAAGTGAAAATTAATATTCCACCAAATTCAGGAAAATCGCAATTTAATTCTCGAGATCATCATTGTGTTATTTTCCGGAAACTAAAACTTGGAAACCTAAAAATTACGGCCTTATTTCCGTCGCTGGTGCTGGGATAATGCCAGGCTTTTAATGTCTACGCCGCCGTTCGTTTTCTTATGACCATATAGGTTCCATTCATTTGTTTTACTGAGTGTGGCCTGTTACTAGCAGGCCATATTGTTTATCTTTCATTAAGTCTGAACCCGGGACTGTCAACTTTCTTAGGAAAAAATGAGCCATCTCACACTTGTCCCAGCCTGAAATATTTGGGTCGAAAGTGATTGT
>CAHIKZ030000142.1:1027500-1063491 GCA_903632075.3 Acanthosepion pharaonis | reverse complement strand
TTTTTATTAATGTTTCAACGTACCGTTTTTGTCTAAGTGAGGGCGACCATAGACGATATTATCAGAAAATAAGAGCAATAACTATAGTAAATTTAAATCCAACATTTATAAAATTCAATAAAACATTAGATTGTAGAGAATATATTCCTAAATTTTTAGGATTCCCGAGTACTTAAAAATTAAATTAAAATACAAGCCCTCAAGTCATTTACTTCAATTATGTCTTACAGATTAAGTCTCCATAGAACAACATTATATTTTTGTCATTCCCTTGTGAAACACGCAAACACGGCTATTGTCTGTCAAAAACGTAGCTACTCTCAAGCTAAAAAAAAAAATCATTTCTTCTATATTTTAAATGTGAAATAAATAATATTTGTTTCAGATCAGATTATTTTAAATCAGCTAATATTTCTCAAATAACGTTTCAGAAAAATCAAAGTTAGGAGGCTTGTCTCCGTTGGTAGTTACATAATTAAAAGAGAAACTTGTAGTTACAACGAATTATTTATTTTTATGGGAGGAGGTACGTTGAAGCGTTACTCAGATTAAGTAGTGACCAAAGACTGGCAACTGCTAGTCGCAATATTTCCTTAAAAATAAATCATTCGTTGGAACTACAAGTTTTTTATTTAAAATAAAGTTTCAGAAACGTATATTTTATTTTTGCAAGATTTTTTTTAATACAGCGAATTACATTCCGATGAAAGACGACTATGTATAAAAAACAATCGCAGAATGACGTCAAAATCCTTAAAATCTTTTCATCCTTTAATAGTTGGTTGTAACGAATATAAATGTAGGTAGAAAAAAAGGCATATGTTGATAAGATAGCGAGGGTCACAAAGCACTATTGTGAGAATTTCTTCTCACACGGTTTAACACCAGCAGAGACAAGAAAAGACATACAATTCAAACAAAGCCTACCTTAAAATTCAATACAAATTTTATTTCGTCTTTGCAAAAAAGATCATGCCCTTTTGCGCCCCTGTGAATAGAGTGGGGTAGTTACTTCAAAGAAGTGGTACTATTTTTCTTCTCTGTAGAACTCAACTGGTCTCTATGCAGATTCGAAGAAGCAGGAACTTGACGGTCGTCGAACAGGAGCATTACCAATTTGGTTGCTGAAATAAAAACTCGGCTATTTGTCGAGAGCATGCAGAAAGGTTCTTCATGCAAAAGTACATAATGTGACGACAGTCAATAAACCGACTGAATTATTCAGCCTTAAGAAGTCTCTAGAATATAAGACAAGAAGAATAATTGCCTAGTCATTTAGGCTTAATTTTGGGCGCTAAAGGCCCTGCAATGTGAGAGAAATGTGAGTCCTGTCATCTCGAAGATTTTGCAGCAACTGAAAAAAAAAAGGCACGTGCAGTTGAAAATGCCCGCGAAAGGCAAAGGAAAAATTCAACCAAAGAGCTTGGTCGGCACAAAAATACGGTGTGGCATAAATTAGCCAATAGGAGCTTAGCTTTAATTGCAGAATTTCTCACACTATATGGGACCCCTAATCAGGCTTCCCCACCACAGGTTACGGGGTTCGGGGGTATTATGCGCCGGTCCTGTGTGTAGCTTTTCCGATTGATGGACGAAAAAGGTATTCATTAAATGTTTAAAAATTAAATTGTGTAAATTACCAATTAGTGGTTATCGATTATAAATCAATAAATCGTGGGTGATATGATTTAAGTTTAATCATTTTTAATTGGATAATGTTTTTCTTTCACCTGCGTTGTCAAATTATTAAGTTTTTGTCAAGTTTAAAAATACTGACAATAAAAAACATATTTTTTTTAATTTTAATTTTTTTTTAAATTTAAAATTTTAATTTTTAAAAATATATGACGTTCCGTTAAAATATCTTATAATATAAATAAATTCTTTACCTTAGAAAGGCTTACGGTCACATCATGTTGAAACTGTACGATCACCGAAGTTAAGCAACGTCGAGCCTGGTCAGTACCTAGATGCGTGATCGCTTTAAAATACCAGGTGCTCTAGAATTGGATGTGCGGGTGGTGGAAATGATAATTGCCTGGAATTGGTAATCGGAGAGCCGAGTTCCAATTCCAGTTGGGTTTGTTAGATTCACCTACGCGCAGATACGCTTGAGAAAGTTATGAATCCACCTGTTCTCCCCCAGCTATGGGTTAATTAGTAAGACTTACGTCATTAAACCATTATTATCTAAAAAAAATTCTAAAAATATTTTCTGGCTTTAAATAACCTACAAAGGGTTGATAAGCCGTAAAACCGAATCAGTCAATGAAATACTGATTAGCTATACAAATTTTAGGTTTATCTACATTCTCTGGAATATGAATATATAGAAACTACGATATCCACAAAGTGAGAGGTGAGTTTATATATTCATTGTAATATAGGATTGATCCTTCATTTTATATACAAATTATAATGTCTTGTTTGTTTATCAAATTCTGATTAAGTTTGAACCTACCTGTTCTCTCCACCAAGTATGGCTTCTGGATGTTGTTGAGTAGAAAATAATTATGAATCAGAATATAGGTATTTGTAGCTATTTTATAATGTTTACTTTTTACGTCTTATTTATTATTACTTACTTAATTGTTGTCATTATTATTATTATTATTATTATTATTATTATTATTATTATTATTATTATTATTTCCTTTGATTTCTGGCGTTTACACATTTCTTTCCGGGTTCCGCCCAGGGACCTAAGGTTAGAAATGGCATCATGACACTTTCCACTGACATAAAAAAAAAAAAAAATACATAGATAAAGCCCTTCGTAAAGTGTAGGCTGTATTTGTCAGAACAATTTTTTGTATTTCTTTAACGCATGAGTTACCAGGAATCCCTTCACTGAGTCTACTGGAATCTTTTCCAACCAATCCTAGGGCTCCAACTACAACAGGGATTGTTGATGTTCCCATATACCACATTTTAGAGATTTCTATTTCAAGGTCCTTGTATTTTGACAACTTTTTGAATATCTTCAAAGATACATTGCAGTCTGCAGGGACTGCCATATCAATAAGGAGGCACTTTTTTGTTTGTGGTCTTTAATAACAATATCTGGGCGGTTGGCTTTCATTGTTCTGTCAGTGTGTATTGTGTAGTCCCATAGAATTGTAACAGGCCCTATCTCCGTAACCGGGTCTGGGTGGTGTTCATACCAGTTTCTTTCAGTTTCCTTCCCGTAGAATTTTCAGATTTTCCTGTGCAGATATTGGCCCACTCTGCCATGTCGGGTTTTATATTCAGTGTTTTATTATTATTATTATTATTATTACATTTACTAGTATTTAAGTGTCCATTCGTAGTTTGTTTATTATTTACTTAATTTGTTTACTTATTTATTTAGCTTTTTTGTTTATTTTATTCTATTTTTTCGGGGATAGTTTATCTGATTGAATTTAAAGTATTGTTTTTATCTAAAGTATGTTATATTATCTGCGTTATAACAACAAAAAAATAATAATCACAATATATGGAAAAAAGAAAATGTTTCGTAATCCATATCTTCCTGGTGATATTCAGTTTTTGTGGCCTCTAATCACGATCTCTGGACGATTAGCTTTGATTGTTTTGTCTGTACGTATTGTAAAGTCCCATAAAATTCTCACAGATCCTATTTCTGTAACTGGGTTTGGGTGGTGTTCATATCAGCTCCTTGTACTTTCCTTTGCTTAGAAGTTGCCTATTTTCCAGTGCAGATATTGACCAACTCTATCATGTCGAGTTTTATATTCAGTGGCTGCTAACATTGTACAGCCTGATAAAAGATGGTTAATTCTTTCTGGATATTTATCACAGAATCTGCATTTCGGATTAACAAAATTTTTCGATATGTGTGCTTGGTAATTTCTAGTTAGCAAGCATTGACCCCATGCAGCAAGTATAAAAATTTCGATTTCAGCTTTTAATCTTGTCCTACGTACCACTGATTGGTACGGGGTTTGTATGCATCAGCTTGTTTGGTACAGGCAGATTATTGACCATGAAGAAGCTTATCTTCCCATCGTTCTTCTTCTTCTTCTTCTTCTTCTTCTTCTTCTTCTTCTTATTGTATTTCATTTGATTTCAGGTGCCTACTCATTTTTTGACGGGTCCCGACCAGAGACCTAAGGTTAGAAATGGCATCATGACATTTTCCACTGAGCAATGATTAAAAATTAAAAAAAAAAAAAACCCCAAAACGACACATATACTTTACATAGATAAAGCCCTTCTTAAGGTGTGGGCTGTACGCGTGAGAACATTTTTTTGTATTTTTTTAAGGCATAATCTACAAGGAATCCCTTCATTGAGTCTACTGGAATCTTTTTCCGATCATTCCGAGGCCTCCAACTACAACAGGAATTGTTGATGTTCTCATGTACTATATTTTAGAGATTTCGATTTCAAGGTCCTTGTATTTTGATAGGTTTTTGAAGATCTTCAAAAATACATTGCAGTCTGCATGGACTGCCATGTCAATAAGGAGGCACATTTTGTCTTTGCAGTCTCTAATAACAATGTCTGGGCGATTAGTTTTGATTATTCTGTTTGTGTGTATTGTGAAGTCCCATAAGATTGTTACAGGTTCTATCTCTGTAACCCGGTCTGGGTGTTGTTCATATTATTATTATTATTATTATTATTATTATTATTATTATTATTATTGTTGTTGTTGTTGTTGTTATTGTTGCTATTTGGTCTTGTAAGACAAGGATGCATCTTCTTACCAGATTTCTTTTTAGCCTAAACAATAAAACAATTCCAAGAGGACCACAAAGAATTCTTACCAGGATATATTAATGGCAGACACAGTCTTATGATAAAAAGTGTAGATGACACCGTGTTAATGGAAACCGCAGAAAAGAAAACAGGAGGAGCACGTGACAAGATAATAAAAGAAAGCGGGAAGAAAGGACTAACCCCTAATAGTATGAAAACGGAATATATGGTTGTCGGCAAGTGAAACAGCCAAAGATGTGAGCTGCGAATAGGAGATGTCAAATTCAAACAAGTATCAAAATTTAAATATCTGGGAAAATGTTTTAACAAATGACGTAAAATCTAAATGCACACTGGAGTCGCGGAAGATGCCTTTCTAAACCTAAACAAAGTATTATGAAACAGAAAATTTGTTAGAAATAAAGTAGAGTTCTGAAATTCTATTCAGGTAACAGAAATGGGGTTCTATAGAAAATTTTTTTATCGTTTCACGCCAAGCATGGCGACATTGCCATTAAGACTGCTGTATCCTTGAAGAGGTTTGGAACAGACAAAAGTTGTATTCGAGTGAAGGAACAGTAACACGCGTGTAGATGAAAGAAAGAGAAGTTTACTGTAAAAGAGAATACACTACTGAAAGACAGGGAATCGGGAGTCAGGCTAGTAATTCACGAAGCAAGGATATCTACCAACCGCCCCACGCGAACAGATGTGGCACAAGACCGATTTAACGTGAGGTATTCGAACCCGTAGGTTCGGCCAAAAATTCCTCGTATAAAATGGGGTCGGGTAGCTGTTTCCCGTGAAGAGACTCCGCCCTTCGACATAGCCTCGTCTGAGGATACTCCTTGCCCGAAGACAGAGAGTTTGACCAGCACAGTTAGAGACGAATCTCCAAGTAATTCTCGAAGCAAGGATATCTATCAACCACCCTACGCGGTCAGGTGTGACACAAGGTCGAATTTAATGTGGGGTATCCAAGCCCGTAGGCTCGCCCAAAAATTACCCGTATAAAACGGGGTCGAGTAGCTGTTTCCCGAGACGAGATTGACTTTGTATATAGCCTCGTCTGGGGATCCTCTTTGCCCGAAAGCAGAAAGTTTGACCAGCACAGCTGGAGACGAATCTCCAACTAATTCCCGAAGCAAGGTTATTTGCCTTACCTTCCAGCAAGGCAGGATGTGGGACAAGGCTGGTTTTTTAATGCGAGGCAAAACCGAGCCCGTAGGTTCGGGAAACATTCCCCGTAGACCCCGTAAAAAACGGGGTCGGGTAGCTGTCTACCACCCCTATCCAGGCTCTGCCATTCGGCATAGCCTCGTCTGGCCTCCTCCCTATCCGAAGGCAGAGTGTTCGACCAGCACAGCTGGAGACGAATCTCCAACTAATTGCTCCCAGGTATATCCTGTGCTCACCATATATAGCTGCTGCTGATATAGTCAGTTCACTTAGGCGATAGGGAGTGTGGGACATTCCGTTACAACAAAGACGTAGTGTGATTACAGGACGTGAAAGAAAACGAGAATTTAGCGAGGAAGACTAGGAATAAAGGAACAGAATTCAAGAAGACAGAAGATGGCCATTGACATTGCATTTATATTTTTGAAGATTGTAGTTATCAGGGAAATAAGAAATCGGAGCGGAGTTCAACAGGCAGCAAGTGTGAGAAAAAAAACTGAATATAAGTTGTGGTTTCATTAGTTCAACAGTAAATTAGTGAGACCTAATTGCCAATCTAGTAGTACGTTTAAATTCATGCGGTCGAGGCACCGGGATAAAAAGGCTCATCAGAACAGTTGCTGTGAAAATATTCGTAGAAATGACAGAAGGAAACTACGTTACATCGGTGAGAAAGTGACTAAAGTCGAGATGCCAGGTCAGGATCGATGACATTGCAGAGTCTTCTTCGAATTTTGCCAAGAATGTCGCGATATACAGAAGGAGCACCAGACCAGGATATAGCAGAAATATTCAATGCACGAACGAATGGCAGATTTATAAATGTGCAAGATGGATTCTGACGAGTAAACGTTTTCCGGCTCGACACCGTGAACCAACTTTCCTCCATCAACTACATCCTTGTGCAAATTAATTGAAACAAAACGAATAATACCGTTATTATTTACTTTTTTTTGTATTTTCCCAATTAAACATGACCAAGTGCGTATGTTAGTACTTCGTATGTCTATTCCACGAAGTCATTCTTTGCAGATTGACCACAGATTCTCGATTGGATTTAAATCAGGAGAGTTTCCGAGCCAGTCGATAGTACTTTGATTTTCGCGTTGGTAAGGCTTGTCAGTGTGTTTGTGCAACGTTACAATTTTCGTACGGTTCCTTGCAATAACGTCCATCGCAGACAATAGCTGTAGGACACCTAATCGATAGCCGAGACAATAGTGTCTAGGCGTGATGAAAATCTGATGCAATCACGGATGACACAATATTTTTCAAGAGCAAACAAATTTCATCATTCACCCTGAAAATAAATTCATATTACTATATACCACTGCAAATGAGATTATCTGAGGAAAAAGTAGAAATCGATTACACCTTCTCCCTCCAGTGGGTCCAAAACTGACCGTATGGTGAAAAAAGGCAACTAAAGCGGTTGTTTTAATTAATTTGCACAAGAGTTTATGTGATTAATGAGGACGTTTTCAGGATAATGGAAGCAAAAAGGACACTTATATTTAGAACCAGAAACTATAAGCCTCTAGAACGTATAATGGGAATGGTAGGCTTAGAGAATTTGACACTCACAAGAAATAATGAAAGCAAGAGGTGCATATGAAAGAATCGAGTTAACTATTTAAATATGTTAAGTTTATTTATTTTACGACATATCAACAACTGAATGGGCTATTTAATACCGACAATATTTTTAGGTCAGGTTTGTATGAATAGAATATGTATTCTTTGTAAGAAAATCAGTTTCTAGATCAAGTTTCATTGAGGTATTTTTGTAAAGAGGGAGTCAAATATATTGCTGATAATATTGTTTTTTTTTCAAAAATGTATTGCTGGTATTTTTACAACAACAATTCAATTTCTATACTTTCATAGTGTCTTGGGTTGGGGGTTAAATATTTGCCCATAGCTGGGACCCTAACAACAGCAATTAAGAGATGGTTACACGCTTCTCAAAAGCTCCTGATCAGAGGACTTGCTGCCGAGTGTAGTTTATCGTCATACCCAGGACGCTAACAAGTTTGTGTAAATGGATGTAAGAATAGTGTAGGAAAGGCTAGGAAGTTTTGGAGAGCCATCATGATTCACGTCTTTAAGGGACACGGCACATAAAATAAGAATGGTCGGGCTGAGAACTTTTTAACACACCTTATATAAACTTTCAGAATTTGCTGTGATCATTGTTTATGAGTTATCTGTATAATTTTCGTATTAAAAGATAAATGTTTCTTCTTGGTTTTGCGTCTGATAAGGATTAATTAATAATCTTAGATTTTAGAAGGATATTTGTTGCTTTGTGTTTTCTACATGTATGTTTTTAATTAAAAAATATTTTTGTTATTCGATTGGTTAACAATCAAGCAGCTGGAATGGACAAAGAAAAACTATGGAATAATCAAAGTGTAAAAAATTCCAAGATATTGCAACAGAGAGAACAACTGTTACATTTTGGCGTCTTAAGGCCCTCAAAGAATTTTTTCATACCATTAACAGTAAATTTATTTTATATCTGAAATGTTTCTCGCATATTTGTTTATAAATTATTAAACAGAATTAATTTTATTTATTTTTTTATATTAGAAAAATGAGAATATGACACAGCTGTAGTTTGAATTATCGACCAATAATCTTATAATTGTGTTTATTCATTAGTCACACAATGCTGAGACCTTGAAATATTAGGTTTAGTTGAAAATAGTTTCCGGTTTCGTATATTGAATTTATTCTTAAAAAAATACAGGTACAGCATTGATATCTTCATAGGCAGTAAGGTTATATAAAATAAACTCACGAGATCAGAAGACTCTGCAGAATCAAATGATCCCATTGAAATATCAAAGTAATCATCAGAGTTCTTAATCCACTGTTCTTCATTGTGAATGAGAACAGATCTTCTACAGTTCATTATTATACTTATCTCTGCACTGGAGATGTTAGAATATTCTTTGCCAAATTCCAAAGCCAGGGTAAAGAGATCCTTGGAGATAGAAGGGTAAAAATCCACGAATATCAAATTGGATACAAGAGCAGATGCTTTTGTTACTAATACCTCTAAACCAATTAATGACTTTTGGTACCAATCCAATGTATAAGTCCAAGGCATTTTTTGATCTGTTTGTTGACCTGATCCAAGATAACTTAGCTAATCCTTCCGATTTCCGGTCTGTTAGGATTTATGATCCTTTTAGGAAGTTTGGTCTGAAAGTCTGGTTTATGATCTTTAAGTAAGACATAAGGTTCTTTAGTACAGAGTTCACTAACCCTATAGCTAATTTTAAGTCTATCAGTAATATTTCTAGAAGCGGTGTTAATTCTATCAACACAATATTATTAATATTTACTTTCTAATAATTCTTACTCAAATTGTTTTTGATTAATGCATTGTATTCTTTGGGAATAAATTTGTAAAAATTAGTTGTATCAGATTTAACAAATATTTAGTTGGCTATATTAATATCCTTAACTATACAATCTAAATGCCTCTGAAACTGATTCCTATTTTTATGAAAAGTGATCTCATTTATAATGTTTAGAAGATCAGTTTTAAAGCCGTGTAAGTGTTCAATGAAAGGTGCAGTTTTTAAATTCTTAAACCCATAAGGATCTGACATATTAGAAACATTTCGATCAAGAAGGAAGAAGCGGGCTTTCCATCTCTTTGTTCTAATCAGATCCTCAATTTTAAAACCAGTTTTTGAAACATTCCTGTTTGTTTGTGATGGGAATGCTTTTTAACGAAATTCCCAAATCGATCTTCACCATGTAAGAGTATTTAATAAATGTAAACATTCCTAAAACCTAGGGGAGCAAAATATCCAGGTAAAACGAACAGAGTACAATTCCTACGTTTGTAAGATTTAATTTAAAAAGAGGTCTCAATACAAAGTAGAGTAATATATATATATATATATATATATATATATATATATATATATATATATATATATATATCAGCCAGCTTTCCCCTGACGATCCGCTTAGGTGAAACCTGGGTAGGTTCGTCTGGCTCACTAGGTTTATCTAGGTCTGCTCTACGGTTGTATTGAGCTCATTTTAGTTTGTTGTTTACTCGTGTCGGGCTTTTTTTCTTTGGGCTTTAAACCTGTATCTGTGCGATTTTTTTTTCGACAGACTTTCATGTTTGTAGCTCTTTCTTTTTTTAAAACCTTTTTTTCCCTCGAGATTAATTTGATTATTGACAAATCAAAAATTCGAGGGTTTTTCGAAACGAGTACAGTTACCTATATATATATAATATTTTATGTTATCTTCTGTTCATACTTTATTTTTATAGATACAAATACTTAAGTAAATGTTCTGTTTATAATAAACAGTATTAAACACATTTACCGGCCTGAATGTCCGAGAAATTGGCACAGAAAGTATGTATCCTCCGACAGAAATCGAACCTGTATCCTACACGAAACCGTCATATAGCCTGATGCGTCATACCAGAAGAGCGTCTGGTTAGCGAGATTGATTTTACTTTTAAAGTAGGTACCTCCAAAAATTCGTATATCTAAGGTATACCTAAGGCTAAAACATATTTTTCATAAAGGAAAAATCCTTTTCGAAGCTTTCCCCCACCTTCCGTTGAAAGCTAAAGGATTAAATTTTCTAATTCCAGAAAATAAAATACAGTGGAGTATTTCAAATAGAAATTTGAATGATTTTAGTCGATGCTCCCGAAAAAACAATCGAAGCGGCCATTTTTAACTTTCTTTAGAGAAATTTAGACAAAACTTATTTTTTCCTTTTGGAAAATCCCGCTAAAATAAGATATGCATTTCTGAAACGTTACTTTCGTAAAATTATAAAATTTAAAGTTAAATTAATTTGTTGTGAAACAAATATCACTTATCTCTATTTATAAAAGGCAGTGTGTGTGTGTGTGTGTGTGTGTGTGTGTGTGTGTGTGTGTGTGTGTGTGTGTGTGTGTAACGAATGCACGGCCGCAATTTTCGACGGATTTGCACCAAAATTTACATGCACATGCTCTAAGTTAGCATTTTCCAACTCCCATCGATATTGGAAATAATCGATTTTTTCATGATTCTACGACAGTTTTCATGTAGTTTGCGGGTACTTTGTACTGGCCAGAGTGAGAGGCTATAGCTGGCTTCCACGAATAGGCAGGAAGATTCTATTGGCCAGCGTGGGAGCCAACAGCCGACTGACACGAATGTTAACTAGTATGCTAGCATACAAAAAAAAAAATCGATAGCTGCATTCGTCACAAGTGGGAAAAATTAAAATCTGCATGGCACTTTACTCCAATTGGCTCATTCGCTTGCTTAAACTCAACGTTGATTCTAATTCCGCAGAACTGGGTTGGATGTGAAAAAGTATTTGTTGTTAACATTCTTTTTTCATTCGGTTTTTCCAGTTACGAGTCCTTTTTTTTAAAGCTGATCGTTTTGTGTTCATTTTGTTTAGTTCTTTTTTCGTAAAAGATTTAATGTTTAGTATAGAGTTTAGAAAAAATTCGCAGTGTGAGATAGGCAAGAAGTAAGGCATGTAGAAACATCAGCACGGCAAAGGGCATTCCTTTGAAGGCAAGGAAGGGCAAAAATATTTTAAGTCAAGTGATAGCGATTGCTGTACCAGGACTAATATCGATTGACTTCGCTATTTGATGGAGAGTAAGATGTCTGTCATCGAAAGCCATACGGTGAATGATATCAACTTGTTCATCAGTGACTGAGGTTTTGGGGCGACCTAACCAAGGGTAATCTTTTGTGCTGCCCTTGCTGCACTTAGAATCTGCAGCTTATTTCACAGTTACCTAGGAACAATAGTTCTCAGCAAGTGTCTGTATCATATCCTCATGAATTTGTCGGACATCTTTCACATTTATATGGGCACCACCTGCAGAGAAATTAAGATAGAAATCTGAATTAATTTTTCTAGACTTATAAGAAGTCTTAGTGAGTGTGTTGCCATAACAAATATGTACAGCTTTGGGTATTCTGGGTGAAGATTAGAACTTTTCAAACGGCCCTCGTAATGCGTCGTTTGCCCGATCAAATTGTTGACAACAGTCGTTTGCAGTAACAATCGTTTCACGTCCAAGAAACCCGTAAAGGACGACGCCTTTCACATTCTACCAGACATAAAACAAAGACGTCTGTGGATGGAGATCTGGCTTTGGCGTTGTTACTGGTTTCTCCTTTTGCAATAACCACGTCCAAGGAACTCGTAAAGAACGACGCTTTGGCGTTGTTACTGGTTTCTCCTTTTGCAATAACCACGTCCATGAACTCGTAAAGGACGACGCCTTTCACATTCTACCAGACATAAAACAAATACGTCTGTGGATGGAGATCTGGCTTTGGCGTTGTTACTGGTTTCTCCTTTTGCAATAACCACGTCCAAGGAACTCGTAAAGGACGACGCTTTGGCGTTGTTACAGGTTTCTCCTTTTGCAATAACCACGTCCAAGGAACTCGTAAAGGACGACGCCTTTCACATTCTACCAGACATAAAACAAAGACGTCTGTGGATTGAGATCTGGCTTTGGCGTTGTTACTGGTTTCTCCTTTTGCAATAACCACGTCCAAGGAACTCGTAAAGGACGACGCTTTGGCGTTGTTACTGGTTTCTCCTTTTGCAATAACCACGTCCAAGGAACTCACAAAGGACGACGCCTTTCACATTCTACCAGACATAAAACAAAGTCGTCTGTGGATGGAGATCTGGCTTTGGCGTTGTTACTGGTTTCTCCTTTTGCAATAACCACGTCCAAGGAACTCGTAAAGGACGACGCCTTTCACATTCTACCAGACATAAAACAAAGACGTCTGTGGATGGAGATCTGGCTTTGGCGTTGTTACTGGTTTCTCCTTTTCAAATAACCACGTCCAATGAACTCGTAAAGGACGACGCTTTGGCGTTGTTACTGGTTTCTCCTTTTGCAATAACCACGTCCAAGGAACTCGTAAAGGACGACGCCTTTCACATTCTACCAGACATAAAACAAAGACGTCTGTGGATGGAGATCTAGCTTTGGCGTTGTTACTGGTTTCTCCTTTTGCAATAACCACGTCCAAGGAACTCGTAAAGGACGACGCCTTTCACATTCTACCAGACATAAAACAAAGACGTCTGTGGATGGAGATCTGGCTTTGGCGTTGTTACTGGTTTCTCCTTTTGCAATAACCACGTCCAAGGAACTCGTAAAGGACGACGCTTTGGCGTTGTTACTGGTTTCTCCTTTTGCAATAACCACGTCCAAGGAACTCATAAAGGACGACGCCTTTCACATTCTACCAGACATAAAACAAAGTCGTCTGTGGATGGAGATCTGGCTTTGGCGTTGTTACTGGTTTCTCCTTTTGCAATAACCACGTCCAAGGAACTCGTAAAGGACGACGCCTTTCACATTCTACCAGACATAAAACAAAGACGTCTGTGGATGGAGATCTGGCTTTGGCGTTGTTACTGGTTTCTCCTTTTGCAATAACCACGTCCAAGGAACTCGTAAAGGACGACGCTTTGGCGTTGTTACTGGTTTCTCCTTTTGCAATAACCACGTCCAAGGAACTCCAGTAAAGGACGACGCCTTTCACATTCTACCAGACATGGTTTCTCCTTTTGCAATAACCACGTCCATCAACTCGTAAGGACGACGCCTTTCACATTCTACCAGACATAAAACAAAGACGTCTGTGGATGGAGATCTGGCTTTGGCGTTGTTACTGGTTTCTCCTTTGCAATAACCACGTCCAAGGAACTCGTAAAGGACGACGCTTTGGCGTTGTTACTGGTTTCTCCTTTTTCAATAACCACGTCCAAGGAACTCGTAAAGGACGACGCCTTTCACATTCTACCAGACATAAAACAAAGACGTCTGTGGATGGAGATCTGGCCTTGGCGTTGTTACTGGTTTCTCCTTTTGCAATAACCACGTCCAAGGAACTCGTAAAGGACGACGCTTTTGGCGTTGTTACTGGTTTCTCCTTTTGCAATAACCACGTCCAAGGAACTCGTAAAGGACGACGCCTTTGACATTCTACCAATAACATCAAAAGGACAAAGACGTCTGTGGATGGAGATCTGGCTTTGGCTCTAATACTGGTTTCTCCTTTTGCAATAACCACGTTCAAAGGACGACGCCTTTCAACCAGACATACGACGCTTTGGCGTTGTTACTGGTTTTGCTCTCCAAGGAAACCTCGTTGTTAAACTCGGACGACGTCTTTCACGATTCTACCAGACATAAAACAAAGTCGTCTGGGATTTCTCCATTTGCAATAACCACGTCCTAGATCTGGTCGATGGAGATCTTTGGCGTTGTTACTGGTTTCTCCTTTTGCAATAACCACGTCCAATGAACTCGTAAGGACGACTCGTCCAATTCTCCAGACATAAAACAAGTCGTCTGTGGATGGACTCGTTGTTACTGGTTTCTCCTTTTGAATAACCACGTCCAAGGAACTCGTAAAGGACGACGCCTTTCACATTCTACCAGACATAAAACAAAGACGTCTGTGGATGGAGATCTGGCTTTGGCGTTGTTACTGGTTTCTCCTTTTGCAATAACCACGTCCAAGGAACTCGTAAAGGACGACGCTTTGGCGTTGTTACTGGTTTCTCCTTTTGCAATAACCACGTCCAAGGAACTCGTAAAGGACGACGCCTTTTCACATTCTACCAGACATAAAACAAATACGTCTGTGGATGGAGATCTGGCTTTGGCGTTGTTACTGGTTTCTCCTTTTGCAATAACCACGTCCAAGGAACTCGTAAAGGACGACGCTTTGGCGTTGTTACTGGTTTCTCCTTTTGCAATAACCACGTCCAAGGAACTCGTAAAGGACGACGCCTTTCACATTCTACCAGACATAAAACAAAGACGTCTGTGGATTGAGATCTGGCTTTGGCGTTGTTACTGGTTTCTCCTTTTGCAATAACCACGTCCAAGGAACTCGTAAAGGACGACGCTTTGGCGTTGTTACTGGTTTCTCCTTTTGCAATAACCACGTCCAAGGAACTCACAAAGGACGACGCCTTTCACATTCTACCAGACATAAAACAAAGTCGTCTGTGGATGGAGATCTGGCTTTGGCGTTGTTACTGGTTTCTCCTTTTGCAATAACCACGTCCAAGGAACTCGTAAAGGACGACGCCTTTCACATTCTACCAGACATAAAACAAAGACGTCTGTGGATGGAGATCTGGCTTTGGCGTTGTTACTGGTTTCTCCTTTTCAAATAACCACGTCCAATGAACTCGTAAAGGACGATGCTTTGGCGTTGTTACTGGTTTCTCCTTTTGCAATAACCACGTCCAAAAGGAACTCTACCAGACATAAACAAAGACGACGCCTTTCACATTCTACCAGACATAAAACAAAGACGTCTGTGGATGGAGATCTGGCTTTGGCGTTTTACTGGTTTCTCCTTTTGCGTTGTTACTGGTTTCTCCTTTTGCAATAACCACGTCCAAGAACTCGTAAAGGACGACGCCTTTCACATTCTACCAGACATAAAACAAAGACGTCTGTGGATGGAGATCTGGCTTTGGCGTTGTTACTGGTTTCTCCTTTTGCAATAACCACGTCCAAGGAACTCGTAAAGGACGACGCTTTCTTTTGCGTTGTTACTGGTTTCTCCTTTTGCAATAACCACGTCCAAGGAACTCTCATAAAGGACGACGCCTTTCACATTCTACCAGACATAAAACAAAGTCGTCTGTGGATGGAGATCTGGCTTTATATTGTTACTGGTTTCTCCTTTTGCAATAACCACGTCCAAGGAACTCGTAAAGGACGACGCGCCTTTCACATTCTACCAGACATAAAACAAAGACGTCTGGATGGATGGAGATTGTTACTGGCTTTGGTCGTTGTTACGCTGGTTTTACTCCTTTTTGCAATAACCAACCACGAACTCATAAAGGACGACGCCTTTCATTCTACCAGACATAAAAACAAAGTCGTCTGTGGATGGAGGACGACGCTTTGGCGTTGTTACTGGTTTCTCCTTTTGCAATAACCACGTCCAAGGAACTCGTAAAGGACGACGCCTTTCACATTCTACCAGACATAAAAACAAGACGTCTGTGGATGGAGATCTGGCTTTAAAGGCGTTGTTACTGGTTTCTCCTTTTGTAATAACCACGTCCAAATAACATCGTAAAGGACGACGCTTTGGCGTTGTTACTGGTTTCTCCTTTTTCAATAACCACGTCCAAGGAACTCGTAAAGGACGACGCCTTTCACATTCTACCAGACATAAAACAAAGACGTCTGTGGATGGAGATCTGGCTTTGGCGTTGTTACTGGTTTCTCCTTTTGCAATAACCACGTCCAAGGAACTCGTAAAGGACGACGCTTTGGCGTTGTTACTGGTTTCTCCTTTTGCAATAACCACGTCCAAGGAACTCGTAACTCGTAAAGGACGACGTCTTTCACATTCTACCAGACATAAAACAAAGACGTCTGTGGATGGAGATCTGGCTTTGGCGTTGTTACTGGTTTCTCCTTTTGCAACCAACCACGTCCGTAAAGGACGACGCTTTGGCGTTGTTACTGGTTTCTCCTTTTGCAAAAACCACGTCCAGTAAAGGACGACGCCTTTCACATTCTACCAGACATAAACGCCTTTCACATTCTAGACGTCTGTGGATGGAGATCTGGCTTTGGCGTTGTTACTGGTTTCTCCTTTTGCAATAACTCGTAAAGGACGACGCTCCAAGTCCAAGAACTCGTAAAGGACGACGCTTTAAAACAAAGACGTCTGTGGATGGAGATCGTTTATATTGTTACTGGTTTCTCCTTTTGCAATAACCACGTCCAAGGAAGTCGTAAAGGACGACGTCTTTCACATTCTACCAGACAAAAAAAAAAGACGTCTGTGGATGGAGATCTGGCTTTGGCGTTGTTACTGGTTTCTCCTTTTGCAATAACCACGTCCAAGGAACTCGTAAAGGACGACGCTTTGGCGTTGTTACTGGTTTCTCCTTTTGCAATAACCACGTCCAAGGAACTCGTAAAGGACGACGTCTTTCACATTCTACCAGACATAAAACAAAGACGTCTGTGGATGGAGATCTGGCTTTAATATTGTTACTGGTTTCTCCTTTTGCAATAACCACGTCCAAGGAACTCGTAAAGGACGACGCTTTGGCGTTGTTACTGGTTTCTCCTTTTGCAATAACCACGTCCAAGGAACTCATAAAGGACGACGCCTTTCACATTCTACCAGACATAAAACAAAGTCGTCTGTGGATGGAGATCTGGCTTTGGCGTTGTTACTGGTTTCTCCTTTTGCAATAACCACGTCCAAGGAACTCGTAAAGGACGACGCCTTTCACATTCTACCAGACATAAAACAAAGACGTCTGTGGATGGAGATCTGGCTTTGGCGTTGTTACTGGTTTCTCCTTTTGCAATAACCACGTCCAAGGAACTCGTAAAGGACGACGCTTTGGCGTTGTTACTGGTTTCTCCTTTTGCAATAACCACGTCCAAGGAACTCGTAAAGGACGACGCCTTTCACATTCTACCAGACATAAAACAAAGACGTCTGTGGATGGAGATCTGGCTTTGGCGTTGTTACTGGTTTCTCCTTTTGTAATAACCACGTCCAAGGAACTCGTAAAGGACGACGCCTTTTCACATTCTACCAGACATAAAAACAAGACGTCTGTGGATGGAGATCTGGCTTTCGTTGTTACTGGTTTCTCCTTTTGCAATAACCACGTCCAAGGAACTCGTAAAGGACGACGCTTTGTTGTTACTGGTTTCCTTTGCAATAACCACGTCCAAGGAACTCGTAAAGGACGACGCCTTTCACATTCTACCAGACATAAAACAAAGACGTCTGTGGATGGAGATCTGGCCTTGGCGTTGTTACTGGTTTTCTCCTTTGCAATAACCACGTCCAAGGAACTCGTAAAGGACGACGCTTTGGCGTTGTTACTGGTTTCTCCTTTTGCAATAACCACGTCCAAGGAACTCGTAAAGGACGACGCCTTTCACATTCTACCAGACATAAAACAAAGTCGTAAACAAAGACATAAAACAAAGATCATGGATGGAGATCTGGATGGAGACGCTTTGGCGTTGTTACTGGTTTCTCCTTTTTGCAATAACCACGTCCAAGGAACGACGTCTCTGGCGTCTGTGGATGGAGATCTGGCTTTGGCGTTGTTACTGGTTTCTCCTTTTGCAATAACCACGTCCAAGGAACTCGTAAACGACGGACGACGCCTTTCACATTCTACCAGTCATAAAACAAAGACGTCTTTCACATTCTACCAGACATAAAACAAAGACGTCTGGGATGGAGATCTGGCTTTGGCGTTGTTACTGGTTTCTCCTTTGCAATAACCACGTCCAAGGAACTTGTAAAGGACGACGCTTTGGCGTTGTTACTGGTTTCTCCTTTTGCAATAACCACGTCCAAGGAACTCATAAAGGACGACGCCTTTCACATTCTACCAGACATAAAACAAAGACGTCTGTGGATGGAGATCTGGCTTTGGCGTTGTTACTGGTTTCTCCTTTTGCAATAACCACGTCCAAGGAACTCGTAAAGGACGACGCCTTTTTTCAATAACCACGTCACATTCTACCAGACATAAAACAAAGACGTCTGTGGATGGAGATCTGGCTTTGGCGTTGTTACTGGTTTCTCCTTTTGCAATGGCTTCCAAGGAACTCGTAAAGACGTTGTTACTGGTTTCTCCTTTTGCAATAACCACGTCCAAGGAACTCATCGACGACGCCTAATTCTACCAGACACGACGTCTTTGGAGATCTGGCGTTGTTACTGGTTTCTCCTTTTGCAATAACCACGTCCAAGGAACTCGTAAAGGACGACGCCTTTCACATTCTACCAGACATAAAACAAAGACGTCTGTGGATGGAGATCTGGCTTTGGCGTTGTTACTGGTTTCTCCTTTTGCAATAACCACGTCCAAGGAACTCGTAAAGGACGACGCTTTGGCGTTGTTACTCCAAGGAACTCGTAAGGACGGTTTCTCCTTTTTGGAATAACCACGTCCAAGAACTCACAAAGGACGACGTTTTCACATTCTACCAGACATAAAACAAAGTCGTCTGTGGATGGAGATCTGGCTTTGGCGTTGTTACTGGTTTCTCCTTTTGCAATAACCACGTCCAAGGAACTCGTAAAGGACGACGCCTTTCACATTCTACCAGACATAAAACAAAGACGTCTGTGGATGGAGATCTGGCTTTGGCGTTGTTACTGGTTTCTCCTTTTCAAATAACCACGTCCAAACTGAACTCGTAAAACCACGTCCAAGACGACGACGCCTTTCACATTGGACGTTGTTACTGGTTTCTCCTTTTGCAATAACCACGTCTACCAGACAAAAACAAAGACGTCCAACTAGTAAAAGGACGACGCCTTTCACATTCTACCAGACATAAAACAAAGACGTCTGTGGATGGAGATCTGGCTTTGGCGTTGTTACTGGTTTCTCCTTTTGCAATAACCACGTCCAAGGAACTCGTAAAGGACGACGCCTTTCACATTCTACCAGACATAAAACAAAGACGTCTGTGGATGGAGATCTGGCTTTGGCGTTGTTACTGGTTTTTTCTTTTGCAAATAACCACGTCCAATGAACTCGTAAAGGACGACGCTTTGGCGTTGTTACTGGTTTCTCCTTTTGCAATAACCACGTCCAAGGAACTCGTAAAAGGACGACGCCTTTCACATTCTACCAGACATAAAACAAAGTCGTCTGTGGATGGAGATCTGGCTTTGGCGTTGTTACTGGTTTCTCCTTTTGCAATAACCACGTCCAAGGAACTCGCAAAGGACGACGCCTTTCACATTCTACCAGACATAAAACAATGACGTCTGTGGATGGAGATCTGGCTTTGGCGTTGTTACTGGTTTCTCCTTTTGCAATAACCACGTCCAAGGAACTTGTAAAACAAAGACGACGCTTTGGCGTTGTTACTGGTTTCTTTTTGCAATAACCACGTCCAAGGAACTCATAAAGGACGACGCCTTTCACATTCTACCAGACATAAAACAAAGTCGTCTGTGGATGGAGATCTGGCTTTGGCGTTGTTACTGGTTTCTCCTTTTGCAATAACCACGTCCATGAACTCGTAAAGGACGACGCCTTTCACATTCTACCAGACATAAAACAAAGACGTCTGTGGATGGAGATCTGGCTTTGGCGTTGTTACTGGTTTCTCCTTTTGTAATAACCACGTCCAAGGAACTCGTAAAGGACGACGCTTTGGCGTTGTTACTGGTTTCTCCTTTTTCAATAACCACGTCCAAGGAACTCGTAAAGGACGACGCCTTTCACATTCTACCAGACATAAAACAAAGACGTCTGTGGATGGAGATCTGGCCTTGGCGTTGTTACTGGTTTCTCCTTTTGCACCATAACCACGTCCAAGGAACTACCAGAATAAAACAAAGACGACGCTTTTGTTACGTTGTTTTGCAATAACTGGTTTCTCGACGCTTTTGTTACAATAACCACGTCCAAGGAAGTCGTAAGATCTGGCTTTGACGTTGTTACTGGTTTCTCCTTTTTCACCATTCGTAAAGGACGACGCCTTTCACCAGACATAAAAACAAAGACGTCTGTGGATGGAGATCTGGCTTTGGCGTTGTTACTGGTTTCTCCTTTTGCAATAACCACGTCCAAGGAACTCGTAAAGGACGACGCTTTGGCGTTGTTACTGGTTTCTCCTTTTGCAATAACCACGTCCAAAAACAAACTCATAAAGGACGACGCCTTTCACATTCTACCAGACATAAAACAAAGTCGTCTGTGGATGGAGATCTGGCTTTGGCGTTGTTACTGGTTTCTCCTTTTGCAATAACCACGTCCAAGGAACTCGTAAAGGACGACGCCTTTCACATTCTACCAGACATAAAACAAAGACGTCTGTGGATGGAGATCTGGCTTTGGCGTTGTTACTGGTTTCTCCTTTTGCAATAACCACGTCCAAGGAACTCGTAAAGGACGACGCTTTGGCGTTGTTACTGGTTTCTCCTTTTGCAATAACCACGTCCAAGGAACTCGTAAAACAAAGGACGACGCCTTTCACATTCTACCAGACATCAAACAAAGTCGTCTGTGGATGGAGATCTGGCTTTGGCGTTGTTACTGGTTTCTCCTTTTGTAATAACCACGTCCAAGGAACTCGTAAAGGACGACGCTTTGGCGTTGTTACTGGTTTCTCCTTTTTCAATAACCACGTCCAAGGAACTCGTAAATGACGACGCTTTTCACATTCTACCAGACATAAAACAAAGACGTCTGTGGATGGAGATCTGGCCTTGGCGTTGTTACTGGTTTCTCCTTTTGCAATAACCACGTCCAAGGAACTCGTAAAGGACGACGCTTTGGCGTTGTTACTGGTTTCTCCTTTTGCAATAACCACGTCCAAGGAACTCGTAAAGGACGACGCCTTTCACATTCTACCAGACATAAAACAAAGACGTCTGTGGATGGAGATCTGGCTTTATGTTGTTACTGGTTTCTCCTTTTGCAATAACCACGTCCAAGGAACTCGTAAAGGACGACGCTTTGGCGTTGTTACTGGTTTCTCCTTTTGCAATAACCACGTCCAAGGAACTCGTAAAGGACGACGTCTTTCACATTCTACCAGACATAAAACAAAGACGTCTGTGGATGGAGATCTGGCTTTGGCGTTGTTACTGGTTTCTCCTTTTGCAATAACCACGTCCAAGGAACTCGTAAAGGACGACGCTTTGGCGTTGTTACTGGTTTCTCCTTTTGCAATAACCACGTCCAAGGAACTCGTAAAGGACGACGTCTTTCACATTCTACCAGACATAAAATAAAGACGTCTGTGGATGGAGATCTGATTTTGGTCTGGTTACTGGTTTCTCATTTTGCAATAACCATTTGTCTTTTTCGTTTCCTGATGACCTGCCTATTTTTAATGTGATAAAAAAAGTTTGGTATTCCTGTTTAAGACTTCTGCAAATATTAGAATATGATATTCTGTTCTTAATTTCACAAGGAACCAAAATTCCATCTTTGCAAATTTTCCCAATTCAACACTACAAGAAAGACGTCGAAAAGAGAGCTGATAAATTAATTTTAGACGTGGTTCTGCGTTGACTCATAATTCAAGGCGGTGAAAAATGTAATTAATTTTCGAGCACGATATTACCTTTGTCTCAAATAATATAATATTGTTGAAAATGTGCTGTATTTATGACGACAGAGAGCTCAGGATCGGAGATAATGCGTAGGTAATGGATAAAATGAACTGTTACCACACAAGAAACATTCGGTATTCAGGGTCTAATTGATTTAACAATCGATTTCTCAGGTTAGTTATATAGGCTAGGTGGCTGATTGAACCTTTAATTCCCAGTCGCTGATTTTTCGATCAAGGGACGCTTCTCTTGGTAATCCGTGCGACGAACGATGTGGTATTCAACTGAATCCTTTGCTACTGTTATGAGGTCAGTGTGGTTGATTTTTATTCTTTTATATCAATTTCCTTCTCCTTGATAGATGGCCATTAAAATGGCTAATGAGTTCTATTGCCCTATTTGGTTTTATATTAGAGTTATCCTACTCCTAGACAAATTACTTTCATCACGCCCAAGGATGTTTACTACCCCTCCATATATATATATATATATATATATATATATATGTTGAAGCTTGGATAAGCATGGAATAATAATAATACAACACAAAATGTACGTAAACAAAATGTATTGAAACAAGGAAAAGGTACACAATATTTACAGTTAGTTTTGGTATATTCTTGGGAAGACTGTTCCTGTAGAATGGGTGACTTAATCGCAGTCGGGCAGAGTCTCTGGATTGGATCTCTTGTTACTTCCCTCGTCTTCCCGGTACCAACCCATATTTATATGGTCGGTACTCCACTATGTAAATTAGGTGAATCGTAACACAACAATATATATATATATATATATATATATATATATATATATGTGTGTGTGTGTATATATATATATATTTTTTAGACACACACACATATATATATATGTGTGTGTGTGTATATATATATATATATGTGTGTGTGTGTGTGTGTGTGTGTGTGCATTGCGTAAAATATATTGTGTAAAACTGTCCAAAAGCACAGTATTCCCTTTAGCTTTCGGCTATTCTTCAACCCATTATCAAAGATGATTTTTATTTTTATTTTTTTTATCTTTAACTTAATGTGTGGATATTAACTGTATGTATGTGTCTAAAGTTACAGGAATGTTTTATTTTAAAAACACGGTCAGCACATTGTGGCGTCTTCATAGTTGATGTTGTTGAGTTTTGACTTTTTGTTATTATTATTAGTGCTGCCATTATTTTCAGTCTTTATTTTACATGTGGATGAGGTTAATGTATATTTTACACGAATGTTTTTTTTTTGAATTTGGTAGGTTGCCGTGTTCGTTTAAATGACTCCTAACTGATCTATGATCGGGTTGGTGTCAAGTGAATCGACGGGATAGGCATGTAACAGTTGTACAATTCTATTGCTAAAATCAATGTGGCATTAAGATGAAAGATCCATGGATTTTTTTAAAAATGTCAAAATGTTTGTTATCCTTTTAAGAAACTTGGAAATGTTGGCTAAAATTTTGTTTTTTTTCTGGTGTCAATAAATTAGTATATGAAATTTGAGCGTCTTTGTGCGGTGAAAAACACACTGAATTTTAAATGATTGCAAAAATGATATAATTGTTGGATTTTAATGAAACTTTCAGGGCTTGTTCAGAAATTGATCAAATTATTTTTTAAACATTTCTTTTTAGAAAATATTTATAGAAATATATTTTTTTACACCTGTCCTCCCACTAATTTTCATTTTTTCCTATCGGTTGATGTTTGTATTAATCATAAGTATAAGTCCTCGGAGAATTTAAGTCATCAAGTTTTTTTGTCAACAACACTCCCACTTACAGATAATCTGCTATGAATAATAAAATAAAATACAATATTTAATTAGAAAAGCTTTTAATTGTTTTTATAAAGAAAATATATCATGGTTACTACTGTATAAGTATTATGTTAACAGATTTGTCAATATGGACAATTTCATCAATTTTACTGATAATCAGAAAAAATGATATCAACCAATTTAACTTCGGTTTGAAATACAGCAAAATAATTTACTTATTGAAAATATTAAATTTGATCTATTAACTTAGAATTAAAACTGAAATAAAACCTACGTTTTTGAGTAATTAAGTTTAAAGTTTACGGTAGAAGCTGTGAAATGTACAATCCAAGATATTTTTCCAAAGTTTAGGGTGGGTTCCTGGCACCAAAATAAAGTAAAATATCCATATACACATACGTCCAAAAGGCCATCGTTATACCTCATAACAAATGTTCAAAATGTCCTTCGCTTGCTTCTACACTCGCATGCACCCGTCGGATCATTGACTGGTGGACACTTTCAAATACACACACACACGGTGTTGAATGGTTTCACAGGTCTCTATGACAGGTTGATGAAGCATCTCTATATTATTAATGTCTGCTGCAGAAATCAATTTTTTAGTTGGCCCCGCAGGACCCCCCCCCCCAAAGGATTGAGGTCGGGGGAACGTGCAGGCCATGCAACCGGTTCTCCCTTACCTATCCATCTGTTATGGTAGATGCCAGCCAGTGCATCGCGAACAATCTGACGAAAATTTATTGAGCTCCATCATGCATGAACCAATTGTGTCTTTATATTAGCAGAGGTACATCCTCTAGCATGTCTTGAAGTCTTTTCGAAATAAAATCCCTGTGGACAACTCTTGTAAAACGTGCTGGGAGAACATATGGACCTACCAGACAGTCACCTACAATTACAGCCCACACAATAATCAAAAAGTGATCCTGGGATCTAGTCTATATTGTACCAATGGAATTCCGATCCACACACAAATTTTCCCTGTGTAAATTTGTTATTTCCTTTCCTTCTAAATGTTGCCCCACCCATAAACAAGACTGAAGAGACAAACAACGGATCGGCAATTTGTGCAATAAAACATCCACAAAAGTTCTCTTGAGGTGAGTGATCAGAGTGCAAAGACCCTGCACACGTTGCAAATGATACCGATACAGGAGCTGCTCTTGGATTACTCTCAATGGTGGTGGCTTAGTTATTGTAAAGTGGTAGAAGTGATTACTAATGGCGGTGCAATGATAATAAAAATAAATGTACTTATTGTGATGGTAGCTTGAACTAAAGAGTGATTGTTGGTGTTTTTTTTATCCGTTTGGTATAAATTCGGATAATAGGTACTTATTCTCATGCCTACATTTGGAGATTATCTCTGATCTTTTGTTTAGTAAATTCTTTTGCGGGGTGTGGGATATTATTGCTACTTTTTCGTGTAGGCAAAGTAGGCATTTTTTTGTAATGTTGCCACCAACACCCAACAGTATTACTACCACGTCATATCTACTATTAACATAAAATCCACTATAATTATTAACGTAAATTACTCCCCCCACTGCATATTTAATACCACCAAATAAAAACCAATAACATCGGAGATAATTTCTAAATGTAGGCATGAGAATAAATATCAATTATCAGGATTTATACCAAAATAAATGAAATAAAATAAAATAAAACACCAACAACCACTTTTTAGTTCAAGCTACCACCACAATATACACAGTCATCAAAAACAAGCAAATAACCAGCTTTAAAATAATAACAAATAAACTTTAAACAATTAAAAATAATAGCAATTTTTACCTATCATAATTTTACACAATCCCCAACACACGTATATACATGTATGCGAGGAAATATTATTCAGCGAAAAAATAGAAAAATGCTCTGATTGCTGACATGTATAGATTTACGAGACATTCACGAGAAATTTTCGCTACACTTCCGATCTTTGAATTTCAACCTCCAAATGCGTATGAATAGAGACAACAGCACCCATATACATACATATGTCAAATCCCATACTGTCCACATATGTTTATGTCTGTATGAGTCCCGTCGGACGAGCAAGTGTGTATATGTGTCTACGTACCTCATCGGGTGTACGGACATGCATCTATGTTTGCGTTAGCATGAGGACATCACGACGACGATTCACCCCCACTCCCATAATAACACCAATACACGCAATCTACATAAGCCCAAATTTTAAAAAAATGAATCAGTTTATCTGACGATCGCAAAAGCGTGAAACCCAGGGTAGGAGAACCTATAGTAAATAACAGTTCAGTACTTTTTTCTTTGTTTCTAACAACATTTTTCTGTTTCTTAATACTTTGCTTAGCTTTTGGAAGGCATCGTTCGCTATCCCAGTACGACTTTGAATTTCAGTGTCGTAATTACGGTTCTCTGTTAAAACACTTCGCAGATAATTAAGTTGTAGTAGTTGCTTGATTTTGTTTGTGATGAATAATCAAGAGTGGTCTCCCCTTGTTTCGTTAATCTCCTCTTTGAGAGAGCTATTTCTGTTTACTGGGAATCTAAAAGGACACTATACGCGAATCTTGTATTCTCAGTTGAATAAAGCTTCTTAAAGTCTACACCTGCGTACTTTTGCCATTACATTATTATCTCCAATGTATAATTTACATGTTGGTCAGTTTGCTAACAATCATGCATAGGTAGTTTTCTTTCTGTATCTACTACCAACAGTGTGTCATCTCTATATCTTATATTGTTAAGATTGTGTTCGCCAATAATGAATTATAGTAGGGCTTCTAGCTTTCTCAGAATCGCCTCACTGTATAGGTTGAATAAGTCCGGTGAGGAGAAAGCCTTTGTATATGCATTGAATTCATTTTTCTTAGGCGCATGTAGACGGTTTGCTGAATAGGTTCTGGATTATTCTAATAATCTTCCCAAGTATGTCAAGATTACGTAGCAGTTCCAGCAGTCCCAAATAAAGTTACAAAAAGAAATAGAGACTGTAAAGTGTGATAAGTACGTCCGGTACTGTCTGTCAATAAAGAACACCGGCCACGTTCACCGGTCCACTTTATATATTATGCTAAGGGCAGGTAACTCTGTCTCAGCTTGTTTCGCAGGGGCAGATAACTCTGTTTTCATCTACACAGAGACGAACTCCAAACACACAAATACATTTAATGTACCCATCAACAAATTATAAATCAAGTGAAATATTCTCTATGTAGAGGGCCGTGGCTATGATGTTGTGAAGTCAGACGTAGAAGAAACGCATATAAGGTACAGATACTCCTGCCCGCCGGGCCCAACTACATAAAAAGGTTGGACTTTGATTAAGTCCAAAGAAGAAGGCAAAGAAAGCAAACAAAACACAAGACCGATAATATATGTATATACAAAGGACGAAGTGTGTGTGAATATTCTGTATGTGCGTGCGTGTGTGAATATTCTGTATGTGCGTGCGTGTGTATTGTGCTTAGCGTGTTTCCACGCTATCCCTTGTTAGCGCCTACATTTCGAGGTTGATAGCTGAAATCCTGAGGAAAAAGAGAGATTTACCTCAAGGTGTCGGCACACAGGCCTGAGGGAAAAAGAGATAGAGGCAAAGGGTCCGCGGCTATTTATAGCAACGAAGAGCGACCCCTGGTGAAAGGGTTACGTACTGAAGGAGGAGTTAACTCCGACATCTATGAGCTTTCTATGTTGACTGTTTTGTGTCGATCTGAAGTCAGCAGTTGATGTTCATACGGTGATTATATTATTATAAGAAAACGCAATGATCATGAAATGAATAAAAGTTTTACTTTGATGTGGTTTAAACTAGTGAAAAAAGAAATTCCCAGAATGCCTCTTACTGTCCGCCATTACTATTAGTGTTGCTACAAAAAGCCAACGGAACGAAATCATAAATGGGCGAATAAAAGCTTGTTTGATTAAATGTCATCTTACATCTGCTTCTGTAACAACCCATTCCATAAATACCTTTGACTAATCATCAGAAAGAAACCGAGAAAGAAAGAAGTCATCAGAGGCGAAAAACAACTGCCACCTCCCAAATAATTAATTTCATTACTCGAACAAATATGGAGACTTGAATAATAGATCGTTACAAGCATATATTTTCATAGCAAATACCAAATACAATTATCCATCACCTAAAAGCAATTACACAATTTGAATTATAATTGTTTGCCTGGTATTTGGGAGGGGGGTAAAGGAGTTAAACATTGTATTCTGAGGACACTTTTTTTTAGGTTAAGACTGGAGTTTGGCTCAAATGAGGGATATAATTTTTTTTTCCCGCCTGTGTTCCACAGGTGGGGAAAAGAATTCCGATTTCTTTCTCCCAAGCCACCTGCAAACTTCAGAATTTTAAAAGCAATGCCAATTGCCATCTTCTGCCTTCCTGAAACCTTTTTTCTTTTTGTTGTCTTTTCTCCTCACTAAAATCTTTTCATTCTTTTCGCCCCCAGAAAAACCCTTGACTCCTAATGGTACTATCACCTTACTTGGGGTGAAATGATAAAAAAATGTCTATGTTTCTCATTCTTCCGTGAATTGAATATTGTTGAGCCTTGTATTTCTGCTATGTATATAGAAATCATTGACAAATTCCCTCTAAAAAAAAAAAAAGAAAATAAAAGAAAAAGAATCTGCAATATTATTGGTTCTGGCATCTCGGTTTCAATCACTTTCCGACTGTCGTAAAATAGATTTCCTATGCCTTTCCTGTAAATATTTTTATGGTAATTGTGCTGATGTGTTTTCCTTTTGATATATCGACTTTACGAATTTAAGCGCAGTACTAGATTGGCAGTTAGGTTTCATTATTTTACTGTTGAAATTATTAAATAGAATAGGGAACACTCTTCAAGCTACTTGCTTTCCTGTCAATTACAATCTATAAAGATTTTACTGCAACCTCAATTGTCATGTTCTGTCTCCTTGAATCTTGTTCTTCAAATGGTCTTTTCTCAGTAAAGTTTTCTTCTTTTATTTCGCTCTTCGTATTCCTTTTCAGCTTTGTGGTTTTTCGCCTTGTTTGAGGTGAAATGATACAAAATATTATGTAACCCAGAAAAAAACAACTAAAGAATGAAAGAAAAGGAAAATAGCCAGTGAATAAAAAAAATGGTAGTGTAGAATAACAATAATAAACAGCACTTACCGGCGTAAGAGTCCCAGCTAGCGTCCAGCTGGCAGACAAAAATAAAGCAGGCTGTAACTTAATACAAACCCTGCAAACTAACTGAGAAATCATGCTAGTATTTATATAGAAATACTTCCACTCAGGTACCAGCCAATCACAGCCCAAGCAATGGACTATCCCACTTTAGCATAATGAGATGCTCCATTGCACCATAAATAGCTCTCTTTCTCAATGTTGAGCTTGCTCCACAACTGAGTGTTTATCTTGACCACGTGATTGTTCGACAGGTAGAAGAATTTGATTCTGCTTCCTGTGTTACACCTTTTTCTATGTGCCATATCTCTTCAGGACGTAGGTGATCATGGCTCTCCACGATATTCTGTCCTTTATAGACCTCATTAAAGTTTGTGTTTTTGCTATATCATATAATCCCTCTTCTGACAACCATTTATATATGTTCGCTACTTAGGTGTTCACATGACCAGTTTATGATGTTCTCTAAGTAGGTCATCGGTGTTCACGTGATCAGTTTATGATGTTCGCTACGTAGCTCGTCGGTGTTCACGTGATCAGCTTATGATCTTCGCTACGTAGGTCGTCTGTGTTCACGTGATCAGTTTACGATATTCTCAGAATTCTTCTGTAGAACCACATTTTTGTGGCTTCAAGTTTTTGAGGAGTTTGTCCATCATTCACTGCCATTTAGGAGTATGGATATTCCACAAAAGTTCAACACTCTTCGTTTCTATTACCTGAAATCTGTTTTGCACCTGTCATGAGATTGTCCTGCACTCACTGTCATATAGAAAGACTTGTATTTCATAACAGTTGAATACTCTTTGTTTCTATTGCCTTGATAGAAGCAGAGTAACCGTTACCAGCACTTGGAAAGTCATGAACTCAATTTTTCCTGTTCTTTCTCGTCGTCAGATATCATTAAAAAAAGCAAAAAAAACTTGCCTCTGTGTGACAAAGGAATGTACGAATTCCTGAGCAAACTACATTACAGTAAGCTGCTACCTAGGTAGGATTACTATGAAAAGCTGTTTCAACCATTACTATCCTTGACAGTGATATCCTATATTTAGATATTTTTATCTGTATATACTTCTTTTTAATTATAAATATACACTCTCTATGAATATTTTATAATTATATACCTATCTTGGATGTATATAGAGTTCATTTTTTTTTACCTTCCTGCAAAACAAATTATCTTACTACACACTGATCCATTAATGATACTCGTTGAATAGAATAAATGTATTCATTCCTTACAGTGACAATTAATAAGACCCGATTTCATATTTTTGGCTACATTGTATAATAACTGTGAAGAGTAACTGAAAAATATTTCAGCATAGCCAAGAAGCCCCCCCCCTAAAAAAAAAAGATTTTCTGGCGTGGGTCATGTCGAGACTAGCTTGTGCTGTTAAGTTGATCCAAAAGGTCACGGAATCAGATTGCAAAAGTGAATGCAGGATATTTTTTCCTACTGCAGCACAACAAAGACAAAATTATAAGTAAGGCCTAGAATGTTAGGGCACTCTAGCTAGGGGTTACGTGGGGAATTAGAAAATGTCAAAAAGGAAATAGAATAATTAAATATGAACATTTAACACCAGGAAATAGAAGGATGAAAAAAAGAATAAAAAGTCACGTAAAGCAACAAAAGCCAGAATGATAATGAAAAGTCATGATCGTCTACTCCCTTAAACGATATGGTCGAGAAAGGAATTCGAAAAGATAGCATTGATTCCTTCCTTCCTTCCTCGTGCGCCATAAATGATGCATGCTCGGGCGATCATGCTTTTTCAGATTCAATATTGACTTTTCATATGATTCAAGGGGACTTAAAAGGGGTGATCAGTTTCCTATAGTCATTAAGTACTAAATTGATCCCTCATCCATATAATATTCTCTCTCCGGTGCCATGTGTGAAGCTCGCATGGGTGATCATGTCTCTTTTCGATTCTTGACTGACTTATTCATATAAAATTCCTGGGGACATAAAAAGGGGGATCGGTTTCCTATAGTCATTAAGTACTAAATTGATCCCTCCCGCCATATAATATTCTCCCTTCGGTGCCATGCGTGAAGCACGCATGGGCGATCATGTCTCTTTTCGATTCATGACTGACTTATTCATATAAAATCCAAGGGATATAAAAAGGGGGATCGGTTTCATATAGTCATTAAGTACTAAATTGATCCCTCCCCCGAATTACTATATATTAATATTCTCCCTCCGGTGCCATGCGTGATGCACGATTGGGCGATCATGTCGTATTTCGATTTATGACTTATCCATATAAAATTCAAGGCAACATAAAGAGGAGGATCGTTTTCATATAGTGATTCAGTACTAAATTGTCCCCCGCCTGAACTACTATAATTTAATATCCTTCCTTCGGTGCCATGCGTGGTCACGGATGGGCGGTCATATCTCTTTTCGATTCATGACTTATTCATATAAAATTCAAGGTGCCATAAAGAGGGGGATCGGTTTTCTATTGACATTAAGTACTAAACTGATCCCCTACCCCCAGAATTACGACTTCCTAATATCCTTCCTTCAGTTCCATGCGTGATGCACGATTAGGCGATCATGTCTCTTTTCGATTCATGACTGACATTCATATACGATTCAAGAGAACATAAAGAGGGGGATCAGTAAAAAAAATTATTAAGAAATCGGAAGTTATGGAGAGCCATGATCGCGTACGTTCTGAATTGACACGACACATAAAGAAGAAGATGGCGCTTAAATTGAATCTTTTATGAAAATTCAGAATGTGGAATAGCAAATATTTCTAATACTTGTGTATGGATCAGTTCTAATCAGGTTAGCAAAAGAGATGAAGGAATCCAAGACAGGATTCCCTTCAGTAGGGGCTTGTTTTGAAGAACAGATGCTACACAACCAAAACATTATACTCCGAACTGGAGCCATGCTTTTAAGTAGCCTTGCCAGATCGTGTCTTTGATATGGACGCCATGCACAGTGTCCAACTCGTTCAGTATTGTTTAATCCCGGGGTTGGTAACCTACGACACACGTGCCACACGTGGCACGCAAGCAATTTCCAATGGCACGCAGCCGTAAATGACATCAGGAAATCCGAACCAATAACCACTACAACGCAAAGAAGATATTAAACTGTTCCAATTTTAATATATACTAAAATATATATGCTATATATTACTATATAAAATATATTGTAAAACAGGTATATGACCTTGACTTGTATAAAAAGACATATGCTGTTGGCACATTGTATGATTTTAAAACCCTAAATCGGCACATAGGCAGCAAAAGGTTGCCAAACTCTGGCCTAATCTATCAGCGATATGCAATCGTTTTCCAAGATCAATAACTAAAAATGCGCAAAAAATAAAGAACTTTACCAAATAATAGAAACTACATCACCTGAACACTTCCAACAGCAACAACAGCTAAAATTCGAAGAAAAAATGTTATAATCAAGATGTTGATGGTCTATATTACCTTAAAGAAAAGGTTAGGAAGGGAAGCCCTTGTCAATACTAAAAAGAGCGACAACAGTTAGAGGAATTGAGGAAACTATATTCTTGAAAAAACTGTTTTAAAAGAAATACATTTATAAAAATCTACCGACAGTAACTCTAACTACACGTTCAATGAATGTTTTCTTATAAAGGAACGGTTAATTAATATCCACATAAATAAACGGCAAATTTTGTCTGTCTGTTCGTGTGTCTAAAACCCCTTGCTCTACATAGACATATTAGACCATTTTGGAACCGAGATGATATCGGGATTGAAAATCTGCACATCATCTGGTGCTTGAATATCCAGCATTGGGATTTGTAGCTGGTTGAGGAGGGAATAGATAAAAAATCAAATTTTAAAGTCACTGAAAAAAATAGTGACGTTAAAAGTAGCACAAAAAATTGTGAATTTATTGTTTTTTTTGTTTTAAATTCAGTTTAAAATAACTCCTAAAAAATTGCGAATTTAGAATATCAATTTTATTTTTTCAAAATACCAGAGTTCAAGTGAGAGGTTTCATGACATGAAGTTTTGAAGATCCGTAGAATTTGTGATTTAAAGAATTTAAATCAATTGAATTTCCACGGAATTTGTTTGAAGAACACAATTTTCCTCCTCAATTGGTATTTCGGCTCAAATAGGTCTTTTGGCTGGGCTGGACTTATAGCCCTAAAATGACATTTTGAAGTTCCATGGAGTGAATTGAGGAATTCAAAATTATTTCTTCAAAATTAACAGAGGTCTCTTATAGTTTTAGGCTGGAGGTCCTCCTATGAGGCGCTAACTTAAAAGTCGGCACTGAGAGCAACTTTTAAGCTAGTTACCAATAAAGATCTTCTCATATTTCCAGAATTAAAGATGCCTACTTTTAATATGAGGCCTTGTAAAAAGCATGAAGCTAGTCATTTATTTTCTGTTTCTTTTAATTTAACTGAAATTTATTTTGTATTAGGTTTTTCTTCTCCTGCCTCAGGCTTGACTTTCATCATTCAAATGGGACACAAACAGTTTATCTGCAATTTCTAAATGCTGTATCAGTTAAAAGAGAGAAAGACAAAGAGAAGATCAGAGACAGATAGAGAGAAAGCGAGAAAGGGAAAGAGAAAAAGAAAGAGAAAAAATAAATGAACAGAGAGAAAAGAAGAAAAAGAGAAAGAGAACAAATGAGAAAGACGAAGAGAAAAAGAAATAGCAAAATAGAAACAGAAAGAGGGGGAAATGAGAGAGAGAGAGAGAGAGAGAGAGAGAGAGAGAGAGAGAGAGAGACGAAGAGAGAATAGAGAAAGTAAGGAAGAGAAACAGAAAACATGACAGAAGCTGAAAGGGCGACAGAAAGAGAAGAAAAGAAAGAAAGATAGAGAGAAAGTAATAAAGAGAAAGAGAAAAGAAAGACATAGAATGAGAAAGAAGAATAAAAACAGAAATAGAAAAAAAGAAAAGGAGAGAAAAAGAAAAAGAGAAATAGAAAGTGATAGAAAGAGAAAGACTGAGAAAGAGAAAAAGAAAGAAAAAAAGACAGAAAGAAAGAAATGGAATAAAGAAAGAAAGACAAATGAAAGAACGAAACAAAGGAGGGAAGAATAGCGGAAAGGGGAGAAAGAAAGAAGGAAAGAAAGAAAGAAAGAAAGAAAGAAATGGAATAAAGAAAGAAAGACAAATGAAAGAACGAAACAAAGGAGGGAAGAATAGCGGAAAGGGGAGAAAGAAAGAAAGAAAGAAAGAAAGAAAGAAAGAAAGAAATGGAATAAAAAAAGAAAGACAAATGAAAAGAACGAAACAAAGGAGGGAAGAATAGCGGAAAGGGGAAAAGAAAGAAAGAAAGAAAGAAAGAAAGAAAGAAAGAAATGGAATAAAAGAAAGAAAGACAAATGAAAGAACGAAACAAAGGAGGGAAGAATAGCGGAAAGGGGAGAAAGAAAGAAAGAAAGAAAGAAAGAAAGAAAGAAAGAAAGAAATGGAATAAAGAAAGAAAGACAAATGAAAGAACGAAACAAAGGAGGGAAGAATAGCGGAAAAAAGAAAGAAAGAAAGAAAGAAAGAAAGAAAGAAAGAAAGAAAGAAATGGAATAAAGAAAAAGAAAGACAAATGAAAGAACGAAACAAAGGAGGGAAGAATAGCGGAAAGGGGAGAAAGAAAGAAAGAAAGAAAAAAAGAAAGAAAGAAAAAAAAAAAGAAAAGAAAGAAAGAAAGAAAGAAAGAAATGGAATAAAGAAAGAAAGACAAATGAAAGAACGAAACAAAGGAGGGAAGAATAGCGGAAAGGGGAGAAAGAAAGAAAGAAAGAAAGAAAGAAAGAAAGAAAGAAAGAAAGAAAGAAATGGAATAAAGAAAGAAAGACAAATGAAAGAACGAAACAAAGGAGGGAAGAATAGCGGAAAGGGGAGAAAGAAAGAAAGAAAGAAATAAAGAAAGAAAGAAAGAAAGAAAGAAAGAAAGAAAGAAAGAAATGGAATAAAGAAAGAAAGACAAATGAAAGAACGAAACAAAGGAGGGAAGAATAGCGGAAAGGGGAGAAAGAAAGAAAGAAATAAAGAAAGAAAGAAAGAAATAAAGAAAGAAAGAAAGAAAGAAATGGAATAAAGAAAGAAAGACAAATGAAAGAACGAAACAAAGGAGGGAAGAATAGCGGAAAGGGGAGAAACAAAGAAAGAAGTGAGAGAGAAGGAGAGAAAAGAAGAGAAAGAAAGAAAGAAAGAAAGAAATGGAATAAAGAAAGAAAGACAAATGAAAGAACGAAACAAAGGAGGGAAGAATAGCGGAAAGGGGAGAAACAAAGAAAGAAGTGAGAGAGAAGGAGAGAAAAGAAGAGAAAGAAAGAAAGAAAGAACGAAATAAATGGAATAAAGAAAGAAAGACAAATGAAAGAACGAAACAAAGGAGGGAAGAATAGCGGAAAGGGGAGAATGAAAGAAAGATGTGAGAGAGAAGGAGAGAAAAGAAGAGAAAGAAAGAAAGAAAGAACGAAATAAATGGAATAAAGAAAGAAAGACAAATGAAAGAACGAAACAAAGGAGGGAAGAATAGCGGAAAGGGGAGAAAGAAAGAAAGATGTGAGAGAGAAGGAGAGAAAAGAAGAGAAAGAAAGAGAAAAAAACATAAAAAAAGAAACAGAAAGAAGGATAAAAAGATAGAGAAATGGGGAAAATGAAAGCGAGAGAGAGAGAGAGAGAGAGAGAGTGGGAAAGAGAGAAAGGGAAAGATGGAGAATGGGAGAGAGAGGGAGAGAGAGAATGACAGAGAGAAAAAGAGAGATAGTAAAGAAATGAAAAAAACGAGACAGAAACTTAAACAGAGTGAGAGAGAAAAAAGTGAAAAACAAAGAGAAAGTAATAAAGAGAAAGAGAAAAAGAAAAAAAAACAAATATAAACAGAAAGAGAGAGAAGGATGAAAAGAGAAATAGAAAGAGAGAGAGAGAGAAGGTGAGAAAGAGAAAAACAGAAATAGAAATTGGGAGAAAGAGAGAGAATGGGAAAAGGTAAACGCGGGAGAAAGAAAAAGAGAGAAAAAAT
>CAHIKZ030000142.1:1005000-1025000 GCA_903632075.3 Acanthosepion pharaonis | reverse complement strand
CCAGAAGTTGCATGGGCATTGCGACAGCCACACACTGTCAATGGCATCGAACTGCCGGATAAACTGCGTGGAGGTAGCCGGAAGGTGTTCCAAACCCGATCGGTGAAGTGGAACGCCCCTCTCCAAGCCACCTGTGCCAAGCGGCTATCGGGCAGTTGTCAGCTTGGGTGTAGGAGCTGCGCCTCAGAGTTTACGGGTTTATCAGTTGGCGGAGGAACCTTTGAGAGGAGAGACGGGGTAACCTCAACATCTCCGGTGCAAAAGGAATCGACAAGCCATTACACTCTTTTGCCTTGAATGTCACCATGAACCACAATTACAACAAGGATGGGAGCGGAGTAACCACAGCGGTGCTAACTGAATAAATGATAATAAAGCAGATCCAAAGACCTGGAAATGGAAATAGAAAAACAAATGTGCTACTTAAAAACTAAAAATTTTCCTGTTACTGTTGGAGCTCTGGGTCTGATCAAAAAAGAAACGCAAGAAGAAATCAATAAATTGTACTATCTCTCTAAAAAGAAAGAGTTTTAACAAGTACATCACATGTCATGAGAAGAGCTTTGTCCATTTAATTTTTTCTTTTGTTAACAGCTATCTTTTGTTTAGGTGGAAACGATAAAACAAAATTCCATCCTTCGCTTGCTCTAGATCAGAGATCACCTTTATAGTTGTCGGATCATTTTTAGGAATTTTAAACATAAATGTGTCACTGATATACTAACTGATATTTTATTAATGAGAAAATTGTTACTGTATCTTAATTTCTAATGTTTTAATTCGAGGTTCATACTTTGTTGCCTTTCGCTTAAAGCATGCAACGCCCATATTCGGACGAAGGTGATTGCTGGTGGCTGATTTTATGTAGTTCATGGAGTACCATATTCCATGATGTCATTTCATTGGCGCATCGTCCGTCACTAAAAAGTTGATAGCGAGTCATTACTTATGACCCGGTATGTGATTATGAAACAAATTCTGGTTAAAAAGAATTAATTTAATTATAATACAGGTTAAGTATCCTTTATCCGAAATTCATAAATCCGAAGACTTTCAAAATCCGAATGTTTTTCAGGTGCTGACATGACTTGCCACAAATGGAACATTTTAGAAAACAACATGGCTACCCAGAGAATGATTATTGCGTTGCAGTGTTACAAATAAAATGCTGACTTTTTTTTTCAGTTTTCATTTCATTTAGCTGTAATCAGAATACATGTTTTGCTTTTATAAAAATAATGTACTAGTAATTATACTAACATTTAATCAAAACACGACATTGTTGGTACAGCTTACCAAATTTTCCTTCTCACACTCACAGTGATATCATCTATCCTCTCCTCCCAGTTTCCCCACACCTGTGTAGAAATAGTGTTTTGTGTTGAATTTATTTATCAGGTCATCCCATCTGTCCAAATTTTAACTTTCTGTTAAAATGAACGAAATTTAAAGAGTATTTTATAATGTCTAATGGAGCTGAACATTATTTTTATGTTTAGATGCATTTAAACTGATCAAATTTTATTTCAGAGAACAATAAAATTAAATTTTGTTTGATTAAAACCCTGCTAACATGGAAGTACCCAAGAATCATTTGAGGCACATAATGCTTTATGAGTTCAAGAAAGGAAACTCAGCAGCCGAAACGGCTAGAAACATTCACTCAGTTTATGGAGAGGAATGTGTGAATGAAAGAACTTGCAGAAGATGGTTTGCAAAATTCAGAGATGGAGATTTCACCATTGAAGATGAAGATCGAACCGGACGTCCAGTTGAGTTTGATGAAAAGCTTCTTGAAGCAGCCCTTGAAGAAAATCCTGCTTTATCAGTTGACGAATTGGCAGTGGTTCTCAGTTCAAACCATACAACTGTTCATCGTCATCTTCAACAACTTGGAAAAGTCCCTAAACTTGGAAAATGGGTGCCTCATAAATTGTCTGAAAACAACCTCAAATCCCGAGTTGACATCTGCTCTTCTCTCCATTCTCGCCAACTTGTTTTACCTTTTTTGGATAGACTTGTGATTGACAACAAAAAATGGATCTTTTATCGAAATGTTAAGCGTCGTAGACAGTGGCTTGGTAAAGGGGAAGGACCCCAGCCACAGCCGAGAAGGGAACTTAATGGGCAAAAGGTTCTTCTTTCAATCTGGTGGGATCGCCAAGGAATAATCCACTTTGAATTCTTACCACCTAATGCAACAATTAATGCTCAAATATACTGTCAGCAATTAGAGCGTTTGAACCAAGCTTTGAGGAAAAAAAGACCTGCTCTAGGGAATCAAAAAGGGGTGATGTTTCATCAGGACAATGTACGACCCCACACAGCAAGAATCACGTCACAAAAGATCGAAGAACTTGGTTGGGAGAAAATTCCTCAACCACCTTATTCTCCCGATTTTGCTCCTTCAGACTACCATTTGTTTCGTAGCTTACAGAATCATTTGGAAGAACCAGCTTTTGTAACACAGGAAGAGGTTAAAACTGACATTTGTGAGTTCTTTGAATCAAAGCGAAAAGAATTTTACAGTAATAGAATTAGTAAGCTTGTTAATAGATGGAAGGAAGTCATAGATAATCAGGGAAAATACATTGTTGATTGAATCTGTAATTAAATGTAACATTTAGTCACTTGTTTTCTTTATTCAAAATTCGGACAGAACTTATGGGATGACCTGATATTTTTGTAAGTATTGATCCTATGTTTTTTTACAAGTACAGAAAGTAATATATATATATATATATATATATATATATATATATATATATATATATATATATATATATTTACGTTAAAAATCCTTATGAGCATTACAATACCTGTGTCTATACTTACACAAAATGAATTAAATTTCATATAAAACTACTTAGAGCATATGTTATTTATATAAAACTCCCTTCAGGGTATATGTATAAGCTGTGTTATGAAATGTAAAGGGATATCGTGTTTATGCTTGGGTACCATTCCCAAGCTGTCCATTTTTATACAAATGGCATACAAATTATATGGCATTAGGCCAAGTGGTTAGAACGTTCGCCTTCTGACCAGGAGATCCGGGTTCGAATCTCACCATAGTCGATTTGTCAGGAAAGTGGCTTCCTGATGTTATGCATGCGGCACCTTTGGAAAGTGCCTGAGAACCATACCACGGATTGACCCCGGGTGTGTGAGTGAAATCGGGTAGACGGAACCCTTGGCTGTGCTAGCACGAAGTCACAAGTCATCGTGAATGAGGGTTTGAGCGTGCTGGCCGTGTTCAGATTATTGATCGCGTTAGATAACACAGTCTCTCCCAGAAACTGTAACGAAGGTCCATTCAACTTAGTTTCATTATAAACCACAGGTGGGAGTTGAACAAACTCAAAAATGCACCTGAGCAAGCGTCTGCCATAGGGATTAGCTAGCCTCCCTAATAGGCAGGTATCCTCGAATACGATTGGCCACCCATTGAGATATACAAATTAAATAGCTTCCAATCCAAATATTTTCGGACAACGTATTCCCAACCTGTATTTGATGGAGGTCAACCAGACAAGTCATTGTGATCTTGTTGACTACAGCATAGTAAGTGCCATGTTCACTGATTACTTATTTCTAAACTTGTTTGCAGAACTCCTAGATGAACCGCAGAATGTTCTGCAGTCCCAGTACAAATGGAAATAAACCATAAAAGGTATTTTTTTGCCTTTTTTTAAGAAAAACGTATGCCGGGCTGCCTGACTTACTTTAGTCAGATATATTGTTAACTGAAGAGAACGCAAAAGAAATATGAGAAGGAAAGCGTGAATATTTTATAAAGTAAGTCTGCGACATGTTCAAGGGAGGTAATTTCAATTTGATTAAATCTACGTGACAAGATTGAAAGGTGACAACTGACCTGAGTGGCAAGGAATAAAAGTGACGATGGTGACTGACCCTGGAGACAAAGAACAAAGGTGACAAAGGCGAGAAGGAGAAGAATTTGGATTCTGTTCAGTAGGAGACCAAAGAATACACAGAGGAAGCGGTTATCAAGTGCTCAAAATGAGGCTGCTCTGGTAACCAGGAATTCATGTACATATACTTGATTTGTGGGTAGCGTAACGGATGCATGTTCGGAAAATGGAAGCGGTGAGCAGAGTTGAAATCCCGGGCTTTCTTGTTGCGAATGTGAATGCAACAGAACAGCCCGGAATTTCAACACATCGATGCTGTTGGGTAAGGTGCGACCTTCGCCTCTCCCTACAAATAATAGTAGATTAGACTCGGCTTGAGGTGGCAACCACTATAAGAGAAAGGAAACTGAATTCAGAAACCTTGAGAAGGCAATGTGAAACAACTTCCCTATTTCTCTCAAGAACTGAAGCCAGTTCAAGGATAATAAAAAAAAGGAACAAAAAATGTGACGAAACTTGATTGCCAACGATCTGAACGGACATTAAAGATGAAAAAGGAAAAAAATAACAAAAACAAAATAGGTGACAGATTTTGCAAAAATCTGGGGTAATCTTAAAAGTGTTTTGCGGGGGGGGGTTATGCAGCTAGTTTGTGCACAAGCTTGAACAGATTGCTGTGGAAAAGAATTAACTTTAATTTAAAAAAGAGACAATTTGAACTTTCGTGAAAATCATATATGCAAAGTGTAACAGCAAAATTGTCCAAATCATGTAACAACGTAATCATCAATTCAATAAAAAGGTTTAATATCTAAAAAAACAAACAAACAAAAACCTCTAAATTAATTGAGTTTATTTTTTTTCAGGTTTTTAGATAATACGTTTAGACATCTTGACGCCATTTGGCGTAAGAATCAATGGAAAAACCTTTGAGTTATTCAGCTAAAAAGAGAAGAGGTTAGAATCCTTTTTTTTCCAGAACCATTGTCTTCCCAACTTAATTGTGAGCGGGTAAAAGGTCATTCAGGCCTTCAGTAACGATGCCTACATTCATACACTGGCTTCCAACTTCAAAATCTATTCAAGAACCATCAAGAAAATGGTGAATAAGTTTTAAAAAGAGGGAACAGTAGAGGGGAAAACTGGATCAGGAGGTCACAATGGGAAGAGGGATCATCATTTTAACTTCGAGCTAAAGAGATCAATTAGACACAATCCAACTTCAATTCATAAGACGTTTGGTACGTGCGAGAAGAGTTTCAGCGATTACAGTTCAAAGAGCAGTAAAAAAATGATTGAAAATGAAATCGTACGTGAAACATGTGAGGCACAATGTTACTCCAGGACAGAACTTTATTTTAATCCTTCATGAGCTACCGACCCCTAGCTGTGATTAATTAATGATGAACATGTTTTCGTTTATGATCGATTTCATCATGATTCTTCTGTTAGGCCTGGGCAGTAATTATACATTTTTATTGCTCAAAGTAGAATCTAATAGTGTTATAAAAACCTTGGAGAATTCCAGTAAGGTATCTTTAATCATTTCTAAGATACAACGCTTCAGAGCTTAATCTAACAATTGGACAGTTTTGCTGTTACGCAATTTGGACACTTTTGCCGTTACGCCCAGCATATATATATATATATATATATATATATATATATATATATATATATATATATAAGATAACGAACAAATACCAAACGTTTATCAATCTGACATGTTTCACTAATTTTTTTAATTGGTACCACCCCAAGCAAGGTAGTAATGCCGCTAAGACACAAGGGGTTACTGGGTGTGAAAGAATTAAAAAAAAACCAATAATGATGGGCAGAAAGAGAGAAAAGTAATCAGGAGGACAGTAGATTGCGATTGACATTGCTTTTAAGTTTTTGAAGAAAAACGAAGCTTTAATAAAAGTGAAAGATTTTAGATCCGAATTAGTTCTTTATTATATATAACATTTTTCGAACAGTCAGGCCGCTAGGAAAATCTGTTGGATTAATAAAAATCTATTCTAATACACACACACACACACACACACACGCACACATATATATATATTAATCTATTCTAATACATACACACATACATACACACACACATATATTTTAATGTTTTGATACAGCCTATATATATATATATATATATATGTGTGTGTGTGTGTATATATATATATATATATATATATATATATATATATATATATATATATGCATGTTTCATTAAATAATATAGACAAGTTTTGTCTATTTTATGTAAATTCTTTTCATATCGACTGATAAGCTTAATAACATTAAAAGAAAGAAAATCACAATATTGATACATATTTTTTAATCATATCTAAGCTTTCGGCTTACATACGCCATTATCAAAGATGACAATTACATTACAATATATTAAACAATACCCGGACAAAACAATAATCATAGTTTGTTTTTGTTTACATGGAAAATTTCCAAGCAACGACAAACTCGTGCATATGAGGCGCTGTAAAAGAAAATTGCACCGCAGCTCATGACGTCACACATTACCACGCGAGAGTGAAAACGAGAAGTATTGAGTTTAATCATAAACAACATGCTTTGCCGCATATACAATTCTGGAAAATCCTCGTTGAAAACACAACTATACTTAAACATGAAAACAATAAGCAAAAACTAAAAATTCTTGAAGCTATATACATAGAACAGTTGAAACCTAATCTCCTCAAATATTCTTAAATGTTTATAATTGATAACAGAAGCCATTGGTTTATACCAATAAGTTTTATGGTATCTATAAAATTATTTACTAGGATGTACGTATGTCTGCTTACAAATGTCCGCCGTAGGCAAATATAGACTCGTATTTTTATAGTGAGAAAAGACGTGAAAGTATTTTATTTACATTTTTTTAGCGGGTGATGGGGGGCTATGGAAGGTGGGTATCAGATATTATGGAAGCCTTTAATAAGATTACCCAGTGGAACTAATGTAAAACTTGTATAATAAAAGTTAGTTCCTGTGACCGCTACATTCCTCCTTCCAACTTGATGACGGATATCCGATAACATTCAGTACAGGAATATAATACCGCTTGCAGATATTCATAGCAGAACAGTGAAAACGCTACCATTTGACATTCATATGCCCAGAGCAGAGGTAGGACTGCATAGCCCCTGTTTGGCCTACTTTTTTACATGGACTGCAATTCAAATCTGACACATAAATTAAGTCTATAAAGGGAAACTATGCAAAAGCTCCTTCAAAATTTAGGTTAAAAACCGCAGGGAGAAGGAGAGATATTTTTTTTTTTTTGAAAATAAAATATACAAGGGAACCTCGGTTCATGAATTTAATTCATTCGTGAAGGCCGTTCGTAACCCGAAATGTTCGTAAACCGAAACTATTTTTTCAATAGGAATCAATGTAGAGAAAAAAAAGTCACAGTACAATAAAATTGGAAAAGAAAAATACGCCACAACACACGAATGTGCACAACACGGCGGTCGTTCGAGAAACGAAATTTTGTTTGATAGCCGAGACATTTTCATCTCGAATTTTCTGTACAAAAACCGATTTGTTCGACATGTGAGACTTTTGAGAACCGAGTTTGCACTGTATTTTGGAAAGAAAAGCTACTAGAATTACCCGTGTCAATTTTCCGGTTTTTATTATTTAATTCTTCAGTTAATGACTGCGTGTGTATATATGTGCATGCGTGTGTGTTGGTGTATTTAGACACCATATCTTCAATCAACTATGTTTCATTGAATAATATAGACATATGTATACTAATTTTTATACTGATTCTTTCAAGTTGTCTAATCAGTTTTTGATGTTGAGATGAAACTTATCAAGAAGGTGTCGTAGTTTTGTTTTTTAATCTAAGTACTTTCGACCTTTTCTAAGATCATCTTCAGGGCTAAATTACAATGAAAAACACGTCATTGCAACTGTGATAAAATCTGCATTTCGTTGTCATAGTGATTTAAAAAAAACACGCACGAAGGCTCTCTGTGATAGTTATTTTTAGAATTTTTAAATTTATCCGTTTTAGTTTTGGGATTTGTTATAAAACAAGCGTTTCAATATAAGGGAACTATTTTCTCCTTTTTACGTCTTTAAATATTTGAACCAAACAACTTTAACTTTAAATAATTTGCCTTGCATATATTGTTTGCCTGTTTTACATTATTTTCTGCCTTCTTCCTTTTCTTTACTTTTCCTTGTTATTGCTTATTGCAAACTTTGTCAATTCTGTCTATCGGTTACTTATTTTGCATTTAAACATGGCTACTCACTTCACACCTAATTGTATAATCACAACCATAAATAGAAATGTTGGTGACACCCCGACGTAGTGCAATGGTTATCTCACTAGAACAATTACGACTGAGTAGTGGGTTTGATCCTCACTAGGTGCCCCATACATTCGGCTCTGTGCCACATCTAAGCCACACTTAGAAAATATACCATAAGTATGAATGCTGACCCTTATTAAAAGTAGTAAGAGGGTATAAATGAAAAAAAAATTTCAAATTGTTTTCCATTTCAATCAAGCAGACGTTAAAACATTATCGCTTATCGCTTCTTTCATTTTTCTTTCGTTCTTAGGCTTAAAACCATGTGACGTTCAAACGCCATTTCCCATACGATCATCGAAGTTAAACAACGTCTAACTTGGTCATAACCTTGGTGGGTGTGCGCTTGGGAATACCACGTGCTATAAGCTTAGATGCGTGGATAGTGTAATGGATAATGGCTAGTAATTGTTAATCGGCGAGCCGAGTTCTAATTCAACTCAGGTTCGTTATGTTCATTTACGAGCAAACAGACTTGGGAAAGTTATGAATCAAACACTTCTTACCTAGCTATGGATTAATTAGTAAGACTTGTGTCAGTAAATACTTATTATTTCAAAAAATCTTACATTCTAAAAATATTTTCTGGTTGGGTTGATATTTTCTGCAATGGATTGATAAGCCGTAGAAATCGAATTAATCACTCAATCATTCTTTCCCTAAAACCAAACAGCGATTTTTGTTCACTGTTTTAAATTTGGCATGATCGTCGAATATAGCAATAGCATATTAAAGCGCATATAACATTTATATAAAGGGTGTTCCAATAAATTGGACCGTTTTTAAATGTGAATTAAGTTTAATCGTCTAATGACTTTTTTTTCATTTTCTTTCAGATTTAACAACTTAAGTATTTGTCAATTTCAGCCATGGAAAGATGAAAAATCAAACAACGTCTTAAAGTTATCGAAGCCTATTACAAAAACGGACATTGAAACAGAAATGCATTTCGTGCACTTCCCAGGTCGAATCATCTCTCGAAACAGCGAAGTCAATTGGCCAACACGATTGTGCGACTTGACGCCTTTAGATTTCTTCCTTTGGGGTCATCTCAAAAGTAAGGTCTATGCCAACAAGCCAACAACAATTCAACAGTTGAAGGATGAGATAATAAGGCATATTGGTGAGATAGAAGAGCAACTATGCAGAGACGTCATAAAATATTTTGCTCATCGAGTGGAGGTGTGCCGCCGAAGCCGTGGCGGACATTTGGGCGATATTATTTTCTACACATAATTGCCATGACTTAAATAACATGATCCAATAGAGAAATAAATAAATTTTCACCAATAACACTGATTTATTTACTGCTGACTTTGATCCGTCTTAAGGAAACACCCTTATATAAAATCTGTCTTAACGAAATACCGTTTACTAATGCCATTTTACATTTCTACCTTATATTGAAACGCTTGTTTTGTAAAAAAAATCCCATGACAATTAAGGGATAAATTTAAAATTCTAAAATAATTATCACAGTGAGCCTGCGTACGAGTTTTAAAAATCACTATGGCAACGGAATGTCGGTTTTATCTCAGTTGCAATAACGTGTTTTCATTGAAACTAAGACCAGAAGATAATCTTAGAAAAGGTCGAAAGTACTTGGGTTAAAAAAAATATGACACCTTCCTTGATAAATTTCATCTCAACATCAAAAAAAAAAAAATGATTAGACAACTTGAAAGGATCTGTATAAAAATAAGTAGACATATGTCTATATTATTCAATGAAACATGTTTGATTGAAGATATGGTGTCTAAATACACACACACATACACATAGAGACAACCTTATATATATATATATATATATATATATATATATATATATATATATATATAATGGAATATGTGTACACCTGTGTTCCCCTCACTGGAATATGATTGGCTGGTGTCCGTCATAAATACCGAGGGATGTGTAGGTACGACAAAGTAAAGAGCCTAAGTCTGAGAGCTAAGTTTATAACGACGCCCATTGGACTACGCCATTGATCTACACTTCTTACCTTCGACTACGACGCGTACCAGTCGATTACTGCTACCGTATTCTACTTGGTTATAGTAGCCAAAACCACTTAGCTACTTCGTTCAAATATATCCCTTTCCGGGACATATATATATATATATATATATATATATATATATATATATATATATATATATATATATATATATATATATACTGGATTGAAAACAAAGGGATAGAACAATTTGCAAATAAAATATTCTTAAACAAACTGGTATCAGAGAAAAACATTCAGGAAAATAGAAAAATAGAAAAGAGTAAAAACATCCGGTGATGGTCGAAAAAAAATCACCCAACATCGATATGCCTAATAAAAAAAAAAAAAAAACTTAATCTAGTAAAATAAGAAAAAAAAACGTAAAAGTGCTCAATACACTTAGTAGAGCAAAGCATAAAAAAAATTCTAGTGAGCCAGAAACTACCTACCAAGGTCTTCAGCCCTAACGATCCATTAGGTGAAACCTTGGTAGGTAGTTCCTGGCTCACTAGGATTATATATATATATATATATATATATATATATATATATATGTGTGTGTGTGTGTGTGTGTGTGTGTAAAAATATATAGAAAATAGGAAAAAACTCGTTAGGTAAATAATCCAAAGTTCTTTAGTATTTTTGTTATTATTTTTTTTTAAAAAAATTGCTCGATACAAAAGTAGAGCATAAACATAATTATTTATTTAAAAATATGATTCCAACGCTACATAAGAGTTCTCATGATTCAAAACAAGAGCCGAAAATTTCAATATAATTATTTGAATTAAATTGAATTAAAGTACCAAGCTCTGTTCCATCTTCAAGCGAAATTTTTTTTGAATAACTAATTCCTGAAATTTACGCGTTTTATAAGCATATTCATTATTAAAATTAAAATTACTATGGTAACGGCTAGAGCAATTATTTAAAGAAAAGGGGCGTAAGGCTTAATAATTTGTATCAATATCTCAGTTACATTCAAAGACGTCAAGTCAGGGTAAGCTTTAGGTGTCTAAATTTAACCGCTTGTTCTGATACATGAGAACTCTTATGTAGCGTTGGAATCATATTTTTAAATATATATATATATATATATATATATATATATATATATATATATATATATATATATATACAAATTTTTTTATTAAATAGGCTTAAGAAATGATGTCCATTCGAAATTCTATTATATTACTCTAATATTCTAATAAGGTGTTTTACATCAGGATTAAATTTGCCATATTAAAGATATATATATTATAAAATGTTAATCATGTTGCATTTAAATTTTTGAAGATCAAACTTGACAGGGAATGAAGAAGCCAGAAGAGAGTTCCACAATTGAGAAGTGTGAGAGAAGAAAATGTTAGTATAGAAATTAAGATTGAATCTAGCTGTTTCAACTGTAAAATGTTGAGACCTAGCCGACAATCTAGTACTGCGCTTAAATTCATAAAAACTAGTTACCACAGAGGAAAGCTCATCAGAACAATTAACATGAAAGTAGTTATAGAAAAGGAACAGGGAAGCTACATTACGACGGTGGGAAAGTAACCGAAGGAGAGATGCCAGGTCAAGACTAATAACATTGCAGATTCTTCTTTGTAATTTAACAAGATACTCGGAATATATAGCAGGAGCACCAGACCAGATATTGTAACAATATTTAAAGCAAGGACGAATGGTAGACTTATAAATGTGTAAGATAGATTCTGGTGAGGAAAATTGTCTAAGAAGTCACATGGAATCAGCTTTCCTGGCAGCAGATCCAGGAATTGATGCAATATATTCTTTACACTTCAAGACAGCAGAAAAAGTCTGTCGAAGAAGTATAACTCTACTGGAGGTTAGCATCAGCCATACTGATGGAAGTTAAAAAGGGATCTCTTAGCCGATTAAGCGAGAGCAGTTTCATTTCTGAAGGAGTTAAAATTAACAAGTCATTGCTTGCTCCAGTTAACAACTTCCGAATATCACAGCGATTGTCAAGAACTGATATTAATCATTGTGTTAAGACGTGTTTGACTAAATTTAAGTGTTTTTTGATTGCTCAAATAAAAATTTAAGTTATTTGAAAGGAGCATTATTGTTTGTATGAATTATATATATTTTTTAAAGACATTTTTTATGCTTATACGTTCTTTTTATAGATAAAAAATATTTAAGTAAATGCTCTGTTTATAATAAACAGTGTTAACAACATTTACCGGCCTGAATGTCCGAGAAATTTTCACAGAAAATATGCATCCATCGACAGGAATCAAACCTGTATCCTATACGGAAACGTCATATAGCCTGACGTGCCTTAACCGATTGGGCCACAGAGGAGCGTTTCGGTTAGCAAGGTCGATTTGGAGAATTGTAGTTTAAAAACAGTAAAATCGACCTTGCTAACCGAAACGCTCCTCTGTGGGTAAATCAGTAAAAGCACGACATGATTGAATTTTTTTTTATCTGGCCACATATGTGCTTAAGAGGAATTTTTTAGGATGTACGCAAAGACTCATGACTTCGGTTATCTGGTTCAAAAATTTCTTTGCATCCGGAAATGTCATTATTACTAATTTTTCCTTTTTTTATATAAAGGACCAGGGAAGTTTCATTTCTTGCCTTTCAACACTGCCAATTCTGTATTTCAGTTGCAGAACATTTTTTTTATGTACACACAAATTCGCGTGTGCCAAGTTTATTTTCCACTCGCAGACGGATACTTTTGAAGCAGTTGATTCAAAGAAGTAAAATTCTTTGCAAAGTTCCAAATGAAAACTTTGACGAGTAAATGTCCCCCACCCCCCGGACATAACAGGAAAGAGAGAGAGAGAGAGAGAGAAAGACAACTCTGTTATTCTGTCTTCCTCCTTCTCAAAGTTTAACCTAATCTACCAATATATCTGATCGTATGTACCAAAGCAAGTATCAATATGCGTAAATTAACAATAAGAAATACAACATGCCCGAGGACAACAACCAACTTCAGAATCTAACTAATTCCACATGATTCCATTTCTGGCAAAGAGTTGTAAAGAACCAAACCAATTCATACCGAATATTTACCATCTGTCACCGATAGATTCCTTCCCATTGTTCAATTGTCTTTGAGGGGTTGACACTCCCTACGATTAACCATAACTTGTAGAACCATAATGGAACACAGATCTTTAAAACTAGAGTCCTTGTATACTGCATATAAGACTGAGACTGGCTGATACAATACTCTTGATGGAGAGTAAAATGTTTCGATGTCTGATCCTTTAATATTGGTTCCGATGAGCTGCCTTGCAAGAATTTTGTTAAGTGATTTTTTTTTACCTCGTAATGCGTCTGTTAGACAATTGATTGATTCTTTTTTTACGGCTTATCAACCCTTTGCAGGTTATTTAAAGTCAGAAAATATTTTTTAGATTGTAAGAATTTTACCTTTTTTTTTGGAAGTAATAATGATTTAGTGATACGCATCTTACTAATTAACCCATAGATGGGGAGAGAAGAAGTTGATTCATACCTTTCCCAACGATATTTGCAAGAATTTTGTTAAGGGATTTTTTTGCCTCGTAATGCGTCTGTTGGACAATTGATTGATTCGTTTTTTTTACGGCTTATCAAACTTTTGCACGTTATTTAAAGCCAGAAAATATTTTTTTAGATTGTAAAAATTTATCTTTTTATTTTTGGAGATAATAATGATTTAGTGATACGCGTCTTACTAATTAACCCATAGATGGGGAGAGAAGAAGTTGATTCCTACCCTGCGCAACGATATTTGCATGTAAATAAAATATAACGAACCTAACAGGAATTGTGACTTGGGCTCCATACCATTATCTATTACACCAATCGTACCTTCAAGTTTACAGCTCCTGGTACTCTCAAGCGGTCACTCATCTAGGTACTGATCAGGCTTGACGTTGCTTAACTTCGGTGATCGTATGAAAGTCAGTGTTTCACCGCGATGCAGCCGTAAGCCTACCGTTGGAAAAATATCCAGCCATATTGGATATTATGCGAAATCGTTTCATGCTTTTTGAACCTGTCGGAGGAGAGGTTAATGCAAATTTCTGGAAAGGACCTGTTCTCATGAGGTTACATTCTACATTTGTCAAGCAAAAGTTATGAATAAAAAGAAAGAGTAAGCTTCTGAGAAGAATAAAATATCGTTGAGTGTCTGTCTGCTTGGCCCGACGCGTTAACAATTGGGCTATAAAAGTAAACAAACAGACAGCATTTAATTTTATATATATATATATATATAGCTGTCTTTTATTTTTGTTTATTGGTTATAGAATATAAATATAAATAAATCAAAGTGAAAGGAAAATAAGATGAAAGATAAACTTGCCAAAAAATTAATAATAATGATAACACGTCATCTAAGAAATTCCGACATCTTAAAACATCTATATGTATTACTATTAGGTATAAATAAGCAATAAAAATAAGATGAAAGATAAACTAGACAAAAACTTAATAATTACAACAACACTTCATCTAAGAAATTCCAACAACTTAATACTATTTACATTGTTCCAACTGTTGTCCTGATCATTATTATTCACGACTAGCAGCAAGGCCCGGCGTTGCCCGTGCTTGATTCAAAAATCGTACGACTCCACTGGGGTAGATTGTTCTAGTACAATGCCATATCAAAGTTTCAATTATTTCTCTTTAGTAACTCGACTCTCCAAGTTTTTGTTGTGAGTGGATTGCTTCAACCAACGTTTTTTATCCACTGGGCCTTGTGTCAATAAAGATGAGGACGGTAGTCCGAACAATGTAAATAGTGTAAAGTTACAACACCTCATCTCAGAAATATAGACAGATATATAAATAAGATGTAAAATAATCTGAGAAGAAATATTATTATGTCCAGAAAACCATGTTTATTCAAATTTTGTTCTATGACTAGCAGCATGGCCCGGCGTTGCCCGTGCTTGATTCAAAAATCGTACGACTCATACAGCAATCGCTATCACTTGACTTAAAATATTTTTGCACTTCCTTGCCTTTAAAGGAGTGCCCTTTGCCGTGATGATGTTGCTACATGCCTTACTTCTTGCCTATCTCACACTACGAATTTCTTCTAAGCTCTATACTAAACATTAAATCTGTTACGAAAAAGAACTAAAAAAAAATGAACACAAAACGATCAAGCTTTAAAAAAGGACTCGTAACTGGAAAAAACGAATGAAAAAAAAATGTTAACAACAAATACTTTTTCACACCCAACCCGGTTCTGCGGAATCAGAATCAACGTTGATTTTAAGCAAGCGAATGAGCCAATTGGAGTAAAGTGCCATGCAGATTTAAATTTTTCCCACTTGTGACGAATGCGGCTATCGATTTTTTTTTGCATACTAGCATGCTAGTTAATATTCGTGTCAGTCAGCTGTTGGCTCTCATGCTGGCCAATAGAATCTTCCTGCCTATTCGTGGCAGCCACCTATAGGCTCTCACTCTGGCCAGTAGAAAATGGCCGCAAACTACATGACAACTGCCGTAGAAGCATGAAAAAATCAATTATTTCGACTATCGATGGGAGTTGGGAAATGCAAGGTCGGTCTTGGCCTTCCCGCTAACTTGGAGCATGTGCATTTAAATTTTGGTGCAAATCCGTCGAAAATTACGACTGTGCATTCGTTACACACACACACACACACACACACACACACACACACACACATCCTGCTTTTTATATAGAGAGATGTTCCGACCGATGTACGCTCGGATCTTCCTCAGGTCATTGAAATTTCGTACTGAACCCTTTATATCCTCCACCAGGGTAAATTGTTCTAGTTCCATGCCTCTTCCGAATGTTTCAGTTATCCTCTTTAACTCAACTGTCCAAGTTTTTGTTCACCGCTGCAGTAGGCTGGTATTGAACTCAGAACTTTTTGGCTCAAGTCATTGGATCCGACCAACGATTTTACTCATGCAATATCTCCTTGTGGACATTAGTGTAACAAAAATAAGATGAAAGATAAATGAGTTGAAAAAAATAATAATCATGACAACGCTTCATCTATATATATAAAACAGAGGATGTCTGTGCGTCTGTCTATCTGTGTGATACGTTTTGACTCGAGATCCATCCAACCAAACTTGGTACATGCATTGTACTATGTAAGAGGTCGGTTCTTAGCGTAAAAAAATTAATAATTTAAAAATAAAATCAATAATCGATAAAGCCGAAAAAAATCGATAAATTCAAATTTTTTACTTCGATTTTATTTAAACTCAGTACGTGGGTTACTTATCGATTTCAACAGTTCAATAATAAGGCACTGCTTCGACCGGTTCCAGTAGTTTTCATCCGGAATGTTTCTACCAATGACAATCCTCGGCATATGATAAACTACACCCGGCAGCTGTAGGAGCCTCTGTCGTTTTTCCATATCTCCTATCAAGAATTTAAAAAATTTTAGTGTACGCTAAACAACGCCAAGCTCAATGCAAATCGCAGGTTTTATTATAAAAAGAAATATACTCATTCTATATGCAGTTCAATAAAAAAAGAAAAAACCCATACGAATCGTTGCGATCCGAGTGCGTGGAAAAAGGGTGGACATATCATGTTCTACCTACTGAGGTCGGGTGCTGTGGATTCCTTGGACGGTCCATCATTTGATTTCTTTTGAAGGTGGGAATCAACGGCCGGAGCCTGAAATGTGCTTCACACCGTCTCCAGACGACAGCTCAACAAGCATCGAGTTGGATCTGGTTAAGAGTCAAAATTTTAAATGCAATGTCAGTTGTTATACTCTGTCTTCTTAATTCCAATTATTCTAATTTTTTTTTATTGTTCTCTCTCTTTTATAGTGTTTTTTTTTTCTCTTATTCTCCAGCACTCAGTAACCCTTTGCGTCTTAGCGGCTTGATTGAATTGCTTGGGGTGAAATGATTAAAAAAACACTTTCTTAATATGGCCTGAAAGCGAGAGCTCAGGGGTCCCAAGTCATACATTTTAGTAATTTTTTATCGAAGAACTTTCTGATTATATGGAAGTAATGCGCGGGTGTACAATTCCTACTGAAGGATTGTCTGCAAATCGCTTCTGATAATAAGTAGTTTTCATCTGGAATGTTTTTATTACACCCGGCAGCAAGGCCTCTGATCGGGAGATTAGAGGGTTTGAGGAGTGTGAAATCACCTCTTAATTGCTGTTGTTCTGTTATGTAGTACGAAAAGGTTTTTCTTCCTCCGTATGAATCCGAATCCCTCGTCGCCAAATTGTTATGTAGTGGCTTCACAGTGGAGGCTTGTATTTGTACTAAGTCGGTCCTAAAATTGGTTCGACGTACAAAACGTTAGGAACTTGATATAATAGTTAATGACGCAGCAATCTAGTTGGGGTGGCTGATACTTCAATATCCGACTAACGGTCGTCCGACATCGACTGACTGACCTACCACGAGGGCATCATGTGGCACAAGGCCGGTTTAACGTGGGATCTCGGAGTCCGTGGGCTCGGCCAAAAATATGCTCATTGAACCCGTATAAACGGGTTCAGGGTCGCTTTACCTCCCCGAAAGAGAATCCGCCCTTCGGCGTAGCCTCCTTCGGGTTCCTCCCCGTCCGAAGGCAGAGGGTTCAACCGGTCAGCCGGTCGACCAACATCGACTGACTGACCCACTCCCTGAGCCGACTCAGCGACTGCTACTACTCCTACTTATTATAGGTGGGAGAGTCTATTAACAATAGAACAGGTGTGTTCCAGTATAACATGTTCCCAGATCCATCGTTCCTGTGGTGGTAGCACCGGTTAGGGTCCCATCTTTAGGCAAATAGTGAACTCCCAAACAAACGGAAAACACTATGAAAGTATAAAAATACAATTTTATGGTAAAATACTAGTATTAAAGTTTTATATAAAAAATTACCAACAATACCTATTTATAGTAAAATTACCAACAATACATATTGATTATATATAATTGCGTTCAAAATGTATTCACTTGAAGCCATAAAATTGTATAAAAAACATTTAGATTTTGGCATTAAATAACCCATAGAGGTGTTGATATTCCACAAAATAAAATCAACCAACCAACAATACCTATTTATAGGTAAATACCAGCATTGATAATTATAGTAAAATTGCCAACAATACATATTTAAAGCAAAATGACCTATATTTTATCTGTAGTTGAAGGTATACAACTGTGTTCAAAATATAGTTAGTTGAAGCCACACAATTGTGTTAAAAATATTTACATTTGAGCGTTAAATAACCCATAGATGTGTTGATATACGGCAAAATAAAAACATCCAAAAAATCCATCAATGAAGAAAAGTTTGTAAATTCTCCCCGATGAAAATCACATCCAAACATTTAACTGTGGGCTTGAATGATAATTTTAACCTTTTCGTTATAAGGTAAGATTTGGCATTCATTGACCGAGCAAGCAGTGCTACTTGAGTTATGCTGTTTCTTTCCTCACTGGCCATTGATCTAGGTTCAATGTGTAGTATCTGTCTTCGCACAGACAGCATTTTATCTCCCAAATGCGTTTCTCTCTTTGGAGAGAACACAACAAATAAATGAAGAATGTCTGATCGCCGGGGATTCCAAATCCGCGGCATTACCTCCCCAAACAAGTTGGGGTGGTGGATTATCGACGCCAGAGTGATATTGGTTACGGGGATTGGGTATTTTTTAACCTTATCCTAGGGCTCCCCAATCTAAAGCGGTCTTTTACCATATTGCGTCATCGTGGGGAGACGTGAAAATACCGTGTATAGTATCTGTTCTCATCTCTAATGGTAATGGTAATATTAACCCTTTCCTTATAAGGAAACAATTAAATTTCACTGGCCGAACAGTCAGTGCTATTGTCGCTTCAAATTTATTAAATCTTTCTATGAAAAAAAAAAATGGTTTCAGCAAAGTAGACTTCTCAAGGCCACTAACTTTTATTGCTCTTTGCTATGGGATGGCAAAGGTGAAAAAATTCTGCGTAACGCGTTTCCACTTCTAGAAGGTCATCATCAGATTAAAGCAATGTTCCTACATATGTGCATGAAGGGGAGGAGGAGATTAAAAAAACAAAGGAGTGAAGAATTAATTTCAACTTCACACACCGCGACGCGAATGAGTCCGAACTTTTCTTGTCGATAACTCTAAAACGGTAGATTTTACCAAAATTTCTTTGTTATTTTCGAATTAAGCATGTACATTGTCACCTAAATGGAACTATTCGGGAATTTTTTTTATTAGAAATTGAGTGCGGGACTTGAACTGCAAATTACTCTTTTGAGATTCAGAGTTGAAATTCGTTCTGCTACACAAACCAAAAAGGGCAGGTTTTAATTATTGTGATTTTCTAAGCGTATGCCGAACGTATGTGCACCTGGTGAGAATCAAACTCACTACCCAATCGTAATTTTTCTAGTGAGACATGTTCGTTAACTATTACACCACGTCGAGGATCGCCCCGTCCGTTATAATTATGTAAAAAAGGCAGTGTCATGTGTAATACAAACTTTCGATACATGACTGACGAGGCAGATTTTTTTCCGCGCGGAAGAAGAAGAGGATTCATACGTTTCCCAAGGGCATTAACACGTAAGTGAATGTAATAAATTCGACTGTAATTCGAACTCGGCTCTCCGATTCCTCAGTCCGAGACACTATCCTTATAATTATCTACTAATAACAAATCTTGAATGTGTTGCGACGCTGAAATTTAAAAAAAAAAGAATTAAATTAAATATTTTTTTATTGATCTTTCCAGTGTTGATGGGTCTTTCCTTCCTCGACTTTTGTTTGAAGTAGTT
>CAHIKZ030000142.1:990000-995000 GCA_903632075.3 Acanthosepion pharaonis | reverse complement strand
TCAGCCCGGCACGCAGCTACCACGAGTGCCAACAACTATTCCCTGACATGTAAACCGATTCTCCAATTATTTACCTTATCTTAATCACGAGTTCTTCTCGCTTCACCAAAATTATACTTTGGAATATCTAAACATTGATTCAACCTTTTAATCAAAACAAATACTGTTAAACAAAACCAAGTATCTCGCCCATCCCCATTGTTTACTAGTGACCCAGGTTTAAAACATCGCTTCCTGCCCTGGGGTCGTGTTTCTCATCGGTAAACACACATCTTAACTAAAATTGTACTTTGACATATAAACAACGTTTCCATTTCCAGTCAATAAAAGTTATATTTGCGTGTGTGCGTTCATGTGGATGTGCGTGTGTATACGCCTCTCTGTTACATCTACCATTTGCGGGTTTTTTAAAACCAGAAAATATTTGTAAGATTTTTTGTTGCGGTGGGGGGAGATAATAATAGTTTAGTGATAAAAGTCTTAATAATTAACTTGAATCTGAGGGTGTGAGGTGGAGAATAGGTGGATCCATACTTTTTTTTTCAAGGATATTTGCATGTAAGAGAATATAACGAACCCAATAGGAATTAGAACACGGTTCTCTTATTAACAATTCTCAGCCATTATATCACCCGCTAATTCAAGCTTACAGCACTTGGTATTCACAAGCAGTCACCCATCAAGGTACTGACCAAGCTGGACGTTGCTTAACTTCGGTATTTCAACATATGTCCTTAGGCCCCCACTTCTGTTTTGTATTCAATTTTATCGTTTTTTTGCAAGATACATGTATTTATAGCTGGAATAAAAATGCTGATGAACAAAAAAAAAAAACAAAAAAAAAAAAAAAAAAAAAACAAAACAGTCACACATTCCTTACCAAATATTCCACGAAATATATCAGCTGACCCCCTTTGAAGTTAATATTCCTTAGATGTCCACTCTTGGGGTAATCTTCAGAGAAGCTTTAAGGATGTAGTAATTCCCTTGAAACTACTAAATTATGCAACATCACTGACATCAAGTGGAAAGTTTATATTGAATCAATTGACAGGTCTGCTGCTAAGAAAGTTGGTCCCGTGTTTCGTGCTAGACAATTTCCCTCAACGGAATCTCTCTTACATATTTATAAGTCTACCATACATTTAGAGATTCTTGATAAAATCCAAAGAATCTGCAATGTTATTGGTCCTGACCTGGCATCTCGGCTTGTAACACTTTCTGATACTGGGCACACCTACCCCTAGTGCAAACTATTCTATATTCGACAAAAGGTTCGGACCAAGAAATTGAATAGAACGACGAACACTAAACACAGAAATTAAAAACAAATGTAGGCAAGCTAAAGAGGAACGAATCAATGAAAATGACGCAGAAATAGAAAGAATGGTCGACACATATACAGCACAAGAGAAGAAAAGAATTAACAGAACGAAATGGGATCCAATCAACAGGCTCTATAAAAGCAAAAGAAGGATATAAAAGTAAAAGAAAAAAATGCTCCAAATATAGAATACGTCAAAGAAATTTTTATCAATATGAGAGAAAAACCTAAACTGGAAAATGCAGGAGAATCAGAAATATTAAAAGATCAGTAAGCACCTGACCATCTCTCCTCGCAGAAGATGTTGGCCATTTTCCCTAAGGATGAGGAAAAAAACTTGAAGCAGTAAAAATGTGGTTCTACGGAGGGATACTGAGAATTCCATGAACGGAGCGAGCAAGCGACAAAAAATTGTCTTAAAGAAAATAGCAACAGAAAGAACACTTTATTTTTTTAAGCATTTCACCCCATGCAAGGCGGGAGTGTCACTACTACGCAAAGGGCTACAGAGTTTCAAAGTAAGGGAAAAGGCTGAGTATAGGAGGGATTGAAGAAAGGATAAAAAAAGGCATCAGAAAATATCGAGTGGCATTACATTTAAATTTTTGAAGATTATAGTAATCAAAGAAGCATGTAAGAGGAAGGGAGTTCCACTGTCGAGAAGTGCGAGGGAAGAAGCTGTTGGAGTAGAAGAGGTGATTATATTTAATTGTTTCAACAGTAAAAGGGTGAGACTGAGATGCCAACCTAGTAGCACGCTTAAATGCATGCAGTCGGGGCCCTATTATTGGCTGTGTCCTTTTGGAACGTTGGCGATAATGTCTCTTCACAGCTTCCAGTTCCTGGTAGCTATAAGCCTATGTTATTCTTCCTTCCTTTATGTACTGTGACGCTTCAGAAAGTGGGCGATCATGGTTCTCCACAGCTTCTTATTATTTGTATCTATAAGTGTTTGACTTCCTATTCCTGGTAGCTATAAGAGGTGACTTTTTTGATTTTCTAAACGATTTACATTGGCTATGTCATTTTTTCTTGCTTTATGTACCGTGACCACCATCTATCATCGTTATGTCCTTCGAGTATTCAATTAGTCTTGCTTCTTAAGGTGTCTCAAAGTTTTCAAATCTTTCTTGAACACTTTTTGATTTCTTGTCAAAAGAAAGGAAATTCTTTTATGTGCGGTGTCCCTTCAGGACGTAGGAGATCATGTCCCTCCACATCTTCCTGTCAGTTGTAGTTCTCAATAAGTTTTCCCCTTTTTGTTATTTTACCTAACCCTGCTCAAGTATATCACGTGTTGATTTCCCCTGTCCCTCTTTCCCCCAATCTGTCCTTTATCCTTTTCCAGCTTCTTTCCTCATTACGTGCCCCCGAAATCTCAACTGTCTCTTTCTGATGTTAAGTATAAGTTTCTTTTTTGTTTCGATTCTCTCTAAAACCTTGTTGTTGCTCACATGCACGGTCTATGGTATCCTCAGCATCTTTCTGCATAACCACATTTCTGTTGCTTCAAATCTCGTCTTTATCTTTGAGAAGATTTTACAGCATTCGTTGTCGTACAGAAGGACAGATATAACGTAAGAGCTCAGTACTTTTTTCTTTGTTTTCTACGAAATTTTTCTGTCTCTTAATACTCTGCTTAGCTTTTGGTATGCATCTTTGGCCATCCCAATACGTCTTCAGATCTCAGTGTCGCACTTTCCGTCCTCTGTTAGAACATTTTCCAGATATTAAAATTTTGGGACTTGTTTGATTTTAGTATTCCCGATATGTAATTTGTATTTTGGGCTCACCATTTTTCTGAAAATCAGGAATTCTGTCTTCTTGTAGTTTATATTTAATCCTTTCTTCTTTCTTTCCTTTGCAACCTTGTGTAGTAGCTTTTGTAGTCTTCTTCAGTGTAGTATACATTCCTTTTCAAACAGCCCACGGTATAGCAGAAGGTGAATTTTGTCCCGGGGATCCCAGCCCTGTGGCGATACCTCATTATAGAAATTTTCAGTATTTTCTTCATCCTTGAGGAATTTGTCCAGCATCTACTGCCATATAGAAGGACAGATATAACGTAAGAGCTCAGTACTTTTTTCTTAGTTTCCAACGAATTTTTTCTGTCTCTTAATACTCTGCTTAGCTTTTGGTATGCATCTTTGGCCATCCCAATCCGTCCTCTGTTAGAACACTTTCCAGATATGATAATTTTTGGACTTGTTTGATTTTAGTATCCCCAATATGTAATTTGCATTTTGGGATCACCCTTTTGCTGATAACCATTCATTCTGTCTTGTTGCATTTTATGCTTAGTCCTTTCATCGATACTTTCAGTTGGAGGTTTTGTAGTTTCATTTTCGTATCTGCTTGTTACAGCTGTCAAGGATTGCCTATGACCCTTAACCTCCTGAGTCCTGCGTTTCTGCACAACTTTAACCCCTCTGCATGAGCTCCTGAGTCAAAATTCGTAAATAATTGATATGTAATGTTTCACGGTAGATATAAAAATTGTTACAAAAATATATTAGCAGAGAGAGAGAGAGAGAGAGAGAGAGAGAGAGAGAGAGAGAGAGAGAAAGAGTATATGATTACATGCCCTCATTTTATCACCAGAATTCTTTCTTACCCAGAAGGTGTTGCCTCTCTTGATACACAAGAATAGCAAAACGCGGCGCAAGTTTTTTTACTCAACGTTCAACTGGTGGCTGGGCATTAAGTCATTTTTCTCTACCACTTGTAAAGCGGTGCTTATGACTCAAAGGGTTATGGGAATATGGAGGTAGTGTAAGTCAGAAGATCTTAATTAATGGCTGTAAAACATGAAGCTCCTTTATGGCTTCAGTCCTTCCATCTCCCGCAAAAGAAAAAGCATAATATTGCGGGGGAAAAGTGTCACAAAATAATATAGGTTGCAAATCAAGAACAAGGACATTTCAGGCGCCATTGTTGTGATTGAGAAATTTTGCTGATTCAGCGGGAAGAATTGGCTCTGACCAATTTTCAAGGAAATAAAAAAAGAAAGAAGGAAAAAACACAAGCGAAGCTCTGATTGGCTAAAAAAAATGAATTCTTTTTTTTATACTTTATTTTGGTTTATTTACGCTTGTTTTATTGCAATCGGTTGGAGCAGAGGATAAGAAAACAAATAAGAGAAGATAAAATAGCGACGTCCTTTGTTTCATGGAAATACAAAACTGAAGCCAGTTCTAATCTGAATGGATATTGGATAAATTTGGATATTTGACTGTTATTCTTTGATCGTTCTTGGTGGGAGTTTTCTTTTCTTTTGAGTTGAGTAAAATCAAACACAAACTTCACTGGCAATAATAATGATCATAACAAACATGGTGAGGCGTTTTTATTTATCTTGCTTTCTATTATCAGTAAATAAAAGTTGACAGCGATTTAAAAATTATTCATCGCCCCAGCAAAAAAAAAAACTCAGTCTTGCAGTGTTCGTCAAATTTTATTTATCTTGCTATCTAACTCAGTCTATCTGTATCAGTAAATAAAATCTTGACATCTCAGCGATTTAAAAAGTAATCTATCTATCTATCTATCTATCTATCTATCTATTCTCTATCTATCTTTCTATCTAACTCAGTCTATTCATTATCTATCTATCTATCTATCTATCTATCTATCTATCTATCTATTCCTATATCTATCTCAGACTGTATCTATCTAT
>CAHIKZ030000142.1:955000-985000 GCA_903632075.3 Acanthosepion pharaonis | reverse complement strand
GGTTTCAGCTACATATATTTTGAACGCAATTTTATGCCTTCAACTATAGATGTTTTGTACGTAATTTTATAATTCCAGGATAAACGTATATTTTATAGATATATAGTTTGGTTTGTTGATTTTGTTGAGCGGTATATCAACCTCAGGGGTTATTTAATGCCGAAATCTAAATATTTTAGACACAATTATGGTTTCAACTACATATATTTTGAATACAATTTTATGCCTTCAAATGTAGATATTTTGTAGATTATTTTATACTTTCAGGAAAAACATATGTTTCTTATATATTTAGTTTGAAGATGATAAAAATTTATTGTTGGTAAATTTTTTATAATTATATCATTGTTGGTAATTTTACCATAAAAATGGATTTTTATACGTTTTTAGTTTTGCATTGTTGGTCATTTACTATAAAATGTATTTTTGGTCATTTTTTTCGAAAATGTATTGGTAATTTTTTATAAAAATGAATTGCTTCAAAAATGTAATGTTGGTAATTTTTTTCTAAAATATATGACTGGAATTTTTACTATAAAAACACATATTTATATTTATACTTTCATTGTATTTGCACATAGCTGCGACGGTAATAAGTGTTACCACCTCGGGTAAGGATGAAACAGGGACCAACAACAATTATGAGGCGGTTCCACTCTACTCAAAACCTTCAATCTTCCGATTCTTGTGGCCAGATGTATTGGATTAAAAAAATGACTTTTTATAATGGAGAATAATTGGCGAAAACATGAACTAGATTCCTCAATTCCTCGCCTTCTAGTATTGCTGGGAGTTTCCTTCATAACCTTTCGTTTGAAGCAAAGTACAATGTCAACATCTTGATTATGTCATTGTTTTATCGTCAAGTTACATGTGGTATCCATTTTAGTTTTTGCTGCTGTTGGTAGTCCTTAAGTGATATGGTTTTTGTTATTTGGTGCAGTTCTTTGTCTGTGATTCTGCAGCATCAGTTCACAAAGCTCAAAGAAAGATGGTTTACACTATAGTTCCACTCGCCCAAAGCCGTTTTTCATTAGTGAGCTTAGGAGACAATTGTATGCAGCTGACTGTTCTGTGAATGGCATCAACCCAGAGTTTTAAAATATTTTTTTCCAGCAGGAGCTGGTGGGGTTTCGTTTGTCATATATATATATATATATATATATATATATATATATATATATATATATATGCTCTACTCATTGTATTGAACACTTTATTTAGTTATTTTGCGTACTCGTATCGGGTTTTTTTTTTGTTTGGGTCTTGAACTCGTATGCCAGACGATTATTTTCGGCTAACGTACATGTTCTTTCTTTTTTTATAGCTTTTTTCCCCTTTGGTATTGGTTTGATTATTTGCAAATCAAAACCCCGAAGGTTTTCCGAGCGACTATAGTTTCTTATACTTAAAAGATTTCTATTAATAATAATAATAATAATAATAATAATAATATATATATATATATATATATATCATACTACTAAAATGTGCAAGTAGTTTACTTTCTCACATATAACCTTTGAGAACATGTATCTTGAAGATAAAACAATGACATGCTCAAGATGTTGACAATCCACTTTGCTTCAAACAAAAGGTTAGGTAGGAAACTCCCAGCAATACTAGAAGACGTGCAACTGGACTTAAGAAATATCTTGCATGTTTACGCCAAAATACGTGACTGTATATTGTCTTCATTTCTTTTCCAAGCAACCTCTTAACCCCTTCAAGTCCAAGATCAGGCTTTATCTAGCCTCCATAGACAGAATACATGGTCATCAGTAAAAAGATGAGCCCGAAATGCGATTGACAAGTCGGGGGCACTAAAATCAAGCAGGTGCGGAAATTTAAATATCTGGGAATAGTTCTGACAGAGGATGGTAAGTGCGATGCTGAGATCCGAAGACGTATTGGGATGGCCAAGGACGCATTCGAAATGCTAGGCAGTGTATTACGAGACAGGAGGATTTCGTAGGTAAGTACTGGACTTCTACGTGATATCTGTCCTCCTTTACGGCAGCGAATGTTGGACGATCTCCTCAAAGATGAAGAAGAGGCTCGAGGTAACGGAGGTATGATTCTACAGAAGGAGGAGGCTAAGGATATTATGGACCGAACATATGAGCAACGTTGAGGTTTTGGAGAGGATGCAAACAAGAAGGAAGATTATATTTATCAGGAAGAGGCAGCTGAAAGTTCTGTGACAAGAGAGTTTGAGGAATGTGATACTCACAGGGCGAATAGGAGGAAAGAGAGACAGGGGTAAGCAACGCGTAACATACCCATCGGGCTTAAGCAAGTGGGTGACAGAACAGGAGTTAGGAGAAGTAGCAAAAAAGTAAAACATATTGAGAACTACATAGAGGGTAGGGGAAAGTGGAGAGCCATGATCGCCTACGTCCTGAAGGGACACAGCACATAAAAGAAGAAGATCCTAGTTATATCCACCTCCAACAACCTTTTCTTGTATTCATCTCAAACATATTAAATATCCTTCTAACTTGGGTGGCTCTCGTGACTTATTGAATTAAATAAGAACATTGCCTTGATGGTCAGTTTCAATAAAGCCGAGGGTTTTTAGAACTAATGGAAAATGAAATGAAATAAATAATAAGATAACACAAATAAATAAATTACTGATAATTGGATGAGGGTTACACATTCCATATTTCATCTTCCAATGAGCATTTCAGTAATGATGAGATAAAAAAAGGCAAGATATAAAAAGAAAAGAGAGAGAGAGAGAGAGAGAGAGAGAGAGAGAGAGAGAGAGAGAGAGACATTAAAACCGAAAACAAAGAAAAAAAAAGATTTTGATCAGTCCCACTTACGACAGTATTTCAGTTGGATTGATAGAATGGTACCAATTACAGAGAGAAGTGTCATGCATATCAATTAGGTTGGGTGCATGGCAATTACACGAAACAGTGGATCAGGAGCCTGGCAATCAATGACTCAGTGATTGGGAGGGTGGAGCGTGGACATTCTAGCGTTTGAATCAAACTACAGTACGCAAAAAAGTAATAAACGAGATTCCGTTATGCTTTTGTCTTGTGGATTTTAGAAGCAAGGGTACCAAGAAATACACGAGGCGATTGTTAAACAAGACTTCGAAGCCTAATAAATGAAACCTAAAACAATACTGTCAGTTGAAATATTTCTCTTAAATTGTTTTTTTTTTCAGAAAAACAGTTTTCTCAAGTCCAGTAGTTGTTATAGCTCTTTTGATTACGGAGTGTGTGTGGGGGGTTCTTTAATAATCTTTTGTTTCAAGTACTCTGGAATGGAAACATCGTTATTTTCACTTCGAATTGCATGTCGCTCTTAATGCTCTTGATTGGGTTTCCTACCTTGCCTTTTGTTTGGGGTAGTGTGGAATGTCAGCATTTTGTTTATGTCAGTATTTTCTCTTCGAATTGCATGTGCAATCCATTTTTAGGTGCTGCTTCTGTTGAAATGGTTTCTGCTATTTAAAACAAATCTTTGTGATTCTGTAGATTCAATGGTCTAAGAAGAATGGTTTTTGTCAAGACCGACAGGCTTCATTCGCTCAAAGCCATTTTGACCCATTGATTAGAATATTGAAACTGATACCAAATTGCAACAACTTGTTTTTCTTCAAAATTACGTGAAATGCTTGATATGTAAAGACTAAAAAACTATGAAACATGTTTCAGACAAAACAAAATGAAACGGGTATCGAAATAAAGTAAATTTACTCCTTTCAAAATTTCAACGTGGATTGATAAGGTCTCCAATCCTATAAAACAAGTTTTAGATTATAACAATGAAATTTTTTATCATAATGAAGTAAATTTATTTTTCTTGAAAATTACAAGGGTTGATTGATAAATAAGATTTTCAATCGTACAGAAATAGTTTAAAACTTGACAGAATAATGAAACCTGATAAAAAAAAAAACTACGTGGATTGATTAATAACTAAACAATCGTATAAATGAAACGTTTGAAAATGAAGTAAATTTATTTCTTCAAAATTATGACGGTTGATTGGTAAGCAAAGTTTCCAGTTCTATAAAACAAGTTTTAGACAAGACAGAATAGTGAAACTGATATTAAAATGTAGCAAATTTATTTCTCTTTAAAATTACGAAGGTTCATTGATAAGTAATGTCTCCAATTTAAAGAAAAATCTAATTTTAGATCAGATTCAATGAAATTAATCTCTATCGATAAAAGTCAGGATGTGTGTGTGTGTGTGTGTGTGTGTGTGTGTGCAACGAATGCACGGTTGCAATTTTCGACAGATTTGCACCAAAATTTACATGCACATGCTCCAGGTTGCGGTAAGGCACAGACTGTCTTTGCATTTCCCAACTCCCATCGATAGTGGAAATAATCGATTTTTTCATACTTCTACGGCAGTTTTCATGTAGTTTACGGCTATTTTCTACTGGCCAGAGTGAGAGCCTATAGCTGGCTGCCACGAATAGGCAGGAAGATTCTATTGGCCAGCGTGAGAGCCAACAGCTGACTGACAAGAATGTTAACTAGCATGCTAGCTTGTAAAAAAAAAAATTGATAGCTGCATTCGTTACAAGTGGGAAAAATTTAAATATGCATAGCACTTTACTCCAATTGGCTCATTCGCTTGCTTAGACTCAACGTTGATTCTGATTCCACAGAACTGGGTTGGGTGTGAAAAAGTATTTGTTGTTAACATTTTTTTTTCATTCGGTTTTTCCAGTTACGAGTCCTTTTTTTTAAAGCTGATCGTTTTGTGTTCATTTTGTTTAGTCCTTTTTTCGTAACAGATTTAATGTTTAGTATAGAGCTTAGAAAAAAATTCGCAGTGTGAGATAGGCAAGAAGTAAGGCATGTAGCAACATCAGCACGGCAAAGGACACTCCTTTAAAGGCAATGAAGGGCAAAAATACTTTAAGTCACGTGATAGCGATTGCTGTATGAGTCGTACAATTTTTGAATCAAGCACGGGCAACGCCGGGCCATGCTGCTAGTATATCTTTAAAACTAGAGATTTATTTTCCAACACTATCGCTGCTACAAGTTTTTTTTCCCAAACGTTCGATCCAGTTTTGTTTCATTCCAAGTAAGAAGGTTTATGTTTTATTTTGAGCAAATTGCACACAGCAAGTTCAACTTTGGTATCACGTGAAAAATATTGACCTTTCAATGTCTTTTTACAATTCCGGAAACGACCAGGAGTAAGATGGCGCCAACTCTAGGCTGTATGGTTGAATGCATAGTAATTTTTAGGTTTCTTGCCGTTTGTGCTGTTCCATGAATCTAAGGCTTTGTCGTGATGGCATGTCAAACCGACTGCTGAATATTTATTTATATCCATCCAATCACTACCATAACTGCTTCTATGAAACTATAAATTCCAGCTGGCGCATAACTTCTTCTTGAATCGACGTTCACGATCATAGTTCTCCACTATTTCCTTTCCTTTGTAGCTCTTAGTAAATTTTGTCTTTATGTTATCTTCCTGTTCTCCCAAACAATCTACACAAGGTCACTATTTACTTTAGTCGGACTATTGTTCTCATCTTTGTCGCCATATTTATTACAAAGTTTTGGCCGTTGTACGCTCCGGCCTTCTTCAGGTGGTTGGAATGTCGAATGTAGACTGTTCTAGTTCCACATGGCACATTGGATAAAGGCGTTGGTTAGATCCAGTGACAGGACCCAAAGAGTGTGAGTTCAATACCCGGTTAAGGCAGTGGAGAACTTCGAGAGGGGAATTAACAGGAGATAACTGTTAACTGACATTCATTAGACATGGCACGTGGAACTAGAACAGTTTACTCCAGTGAGTGAAATAAAGGGTTCAGTTCGACATTCCAACCACCTGAAGAAGGCCGCAACGTACAACGGCCGAAACGTTGTAATAAATAAGGCGACAAAGATGAGGACAATAGAATTTACGGCGAAATCTAGCCAACTGTAAATTGATGAGATTTTGATGTCAGTCTTGTGCTGCCCTTAAATTCAAAAAGGCTAGGTACTATAGCGAAGAGCATATCCGAACAATTACCATAAAAGTATTTATGGAAAAGACATAGATAGGCAATCTTACGGCTGTGGGAAAGTGATTGAAGACGAGCTGCCAGATCTGGACTAATAGTATTGCTGATTCTCTTTTGGATCTTATCAAGGAGGTCAAGATAAATTGTAGGGGTACCAGACCATATGTGGCAGCAATATTCTAAGCCTGGGTGAATGGTAGACTTATAGATATTAAAGGCAGTAAAGTCATTAAGACAGAAGTGGTTAATGGGTATTGAAGAACAAGACAGAAACATTACTAAATAGGCAGGAACTAAAAGAGTAATCAGGAGGACATTAAATAGCGATTGACACTGCATTTAAATTTTGGCAGATTAAAGTTGACTGGAAAGCATGCAGCCGAAAGTAACAAATGCGTGAAAAGAAGCTGTTAACATAGAACGGCCACATCTGGCCAGCTCAATTGTAAATCGATGAGATCTCGAGACCAGTCTCGTACTGTGCTTAGATTCATAAAGTCTAGGTGTCATAGCGAAGAGCGATGTTTATTCTGCTATGTACAGAAATGTGACACAAGGCCAAAATGGGGAATGGGGAAAAGAACGGTCTTTTTCAGTCTTAAATTTAAACTTAGGTAGCCACAAACACTGACTCAAACATACAATATTCCTTACACCAAAACAATACATTCTTACTAATCTTTCTTACTACATTCACCATAATACCGCAATGTCTCTATGAAAATCCTAATTAGTCCCCATGTGTACAATTCATTTGTCCGTGGGTGGGGATAAATCAACAAATTTAAAAATCCAACCCCAATGAATATTTACAAAAATTTACAAATCTATTTACAAGAAAGTAAACAAAATAATGTTGGTAATAAATCCCCCAATCCCTAAATGTGGCAGAAACATCAGTTCACGGGACGAAATCAAAGCAGGATTTTAATTGGGATAAATAAATGTTACATTTATTTATCCCAAACACTCACTCAACCACTCACTCATACAGATACAAAAACATGTCTGTTTTTAGAAATTGTTTTAAACTTTATATTTTATGTCTTGTTTTTTTTTTTATACAGTAATTTCAATGGTTGTATGGATCTATGTGTAATTAAAAACGGTTATTGTACGTATGAAAGAAAATTTACGCTAAGTGTATGGAGACCAATACTATTTTTCAAAAATGTTTTTAAAAGGGTCTGACATGTTTCTAAAGTGTTTAGAATGAAGAGGGTTCCACAAGCGCGAAGTGTGAGAAAAGAAGCTGTTAACATAGAACAGTTACTTCTGGCCAGCTCAATTGTAAATCGATGATATCTCGAGGCCAGTCTCGTACTGCGCTTAACTTTATAAAATCTAGGTGTCAGCGCGAAGAGCGATATTTATTCTGCTATGTACAGAAATGTGGTACATTGCCAAAATGGGGAATGGAAAGAGGAAAATGTGGCAGAAACTGGACGAAATCAGGACTTTAATAATACAAAACATTCATTCATCCCAAGTATTCACTCAACCACACGCTCATACAGATACGAAAATCACAGCCGGAAAGAAAGGCGCCCCGCATCCACCAGCGAACTGACATCACTGACTACTTAACGAGGGAGGATATGGATGGGGAATTATCATAGCGAAGAGCTCACCGGAACAATTACCATGAAAGTATTTATGGAAAAACACAGGGAGGCAATCTTACTGTGGCAAAAAAGAGACTGAAGCCGAGCCGCCATATAATGACCAATAATATTACTGATTCCTCTTTGGATCTTATCAAGGAGCTCAAGGTAAATAGCAGGGTCACCAGACGATATGTGGCAGCAATATTTTAAGCATGGTAGACATAAACATTTATGATAGATTCTGGATAGAAAAATTGTCTCGCCTGACATAGAGAACCGATTTTCTTAGCAGCTGTCGTCCGAGGATTTATTATTGTCGGCCAGAACCTTAATAACCAGACAGACGACTCATTGTTGATAGCAGACACGGAAATGAAGCTACAAAAACTCTTAACCTCGTAAAACCATCATAAACTTTATCAGCACAATTTAATTGGTTTCTGCCATCACAGCAGGACACGAAAAATGGTAAAGGCATCAGCGTACGTTGACATCCGAAATTGAACTTAACTGCTTCTTTTTCTTTTATGTACCGTGTAACTTGATGATGTGTACGGCGATGGCACGCTGCGTTTTCCTGTATTTCAAGCACAAAGTAATACTTGTTCTCTTATAGTTCGTGTGCTGCCATCCATTTGAAAAAGCTCGCAAGGTAGGTTACTCAGTGCATCCCTCACCCCATATTGCCTTCAATATGTCCTGTGAGTATCAAATGCGCCGAGCATTCTTTCCTCATTATATATCCGAGATATTTCAACCGTCTCTTTCTGATCCTACGAGGATGGCTGAACACTTCATAGGCTGACAATGAAGAAAGATTCTCGTGCTGTGAAAAATTGCATACTTTAATTTCATCTCTTCCTAGTAATAACTGCATTGTTTCTTTCTTTCAATGTTACGAGGGTGGACTGAAATGCTCATAGGCTGACTATGAAGGAGTGATGCTAGAGCCGTGAAACTTTGCACGCGTTAAATTCTACTTTTCTTATTAATAACTGCATTGTTTCTTCACAGGCACAAGGGTGGGCTGAAAAGTTCATAGGCTGACTATGAAGGCGTCATGCTAGAGCCGTGAAACTTTGCATGCGATAATTTCTACCTTTCTTATTAATAACTGCATTATTTCTTCACAGGCACAAGTGTGGGCTGAAAAGTTCATAGGCTGGCTATGAAGGCGTCATGCTAGAGCTGTGAAACCTTGCACGCGTTAATTTCAATTCTTCTTATTAATAACTGCATTGTTTCTTTCTATGTAAACTGACATCTGACTGTTCAAAGAAGACTTTAAATATGACTAGTACTGATTTCTCTTGAAAATGGTCAAAATTTGGCATTGTAGTATCATCAAGGGTTTAACTCACAAGGACATTCATGCTGACTATGTTGCTACATTAGGGTATGATGCTCCAACTTTATCAACAGAGCAGAAGTGGGCAGCTGAATTTAGGAGGATGAGGAGGGAGAGTCTTGAAGGTAACCCAAGTTGTGAACATTTTGCAGGAATCAAATCAAATGCTATTAGCTACCCCGTGAGAGAATTGTGAATATTCTGTACAATTAACTTGGCATGATAAAGGTTTCTACATGGTGAGTTCCAAGTCTTTATAGGAATTGGTATTATGAAGTTGTTCTTTCTTTCTTTCTTTCTTTCTTTCTTTCTTTCTACACACATAAATTCTTTAAAAAGTCTGACAAACTTGGATCTTCGTACATGCAAAAAAGGAGCGTCCAAAGAACGGTTTTTCCCTTGACACTGCTATTATTTTAACTACCTTCACTCCTCGGCAAAGTTTATATTGTTTGAAAAAAGTGATAAGTAGAAATGTAATAGAACCTAATCATATGATGAAAGTTAATTTATAAACTTTTTTTGTTCTTGAGAATTTACTACAAATATATTAAAACACTATTTATTGATTAGATAGTTTATTTAAAGTATGGTTTTATATTTATAACATTCGAAAAAAATTAATGAGAATTAAAACAAAATGCAATGCAATGTTTATCATTTACCAATTCATAAAGAAAGAAATATGAAAATTCAAAAATTTGGAAACATTTACTAATTTATTAAAATACTGGGTGCGATGGATACATTGTCGCCATTTTATATTTTTAATTTCGCGCATGCGCGTTGTTTGTCTTTGATTTTATCGACTGCACAGTATAATAGAGTCAGTTGGGTAGCGTATGTGAGAAAAAGAGCACCATAAAGCAATTCACTCCGCCAGAAATTTGGAAACAGCAAACTGTACCTCTTGGCATTCTAATACGAACATTTTAGAGTGTTTGGGTGTCAATCTGAGGACAGTGCAGATGATTAGGAAAGAGTTGGATAAGTCTAATGGTGATGACGAATGTATGGCAGCTCGGAATTCTCTCTTTGATTGTTCTGATAAGAAAAGGACTCCAAAATTTGTGGGTGAGGGCCTTAGACTCATCACGGAGGACTACATCAAGTGCCATGAGGAGGTAGTGCTGCCTTTGGTCAAGAGGCTGACTGTTGGAATAGACTCTGTATGGCAACAGGACTCTGCACCATACGACACAAGCAGGAGAACCCAGTCATGGCTGTCAGAATTTCTGCGACCACAACATCCCTTACATCTGACCACCTAACACCCCATACTGCAACCACTTTGATAATTATGTGTGCGGCGCATTTGAGCGAGAGGTCACCAAAAATTCGTTGTAACACGAAAGTTGAACTGAAGGCAAGGATTATGGCAGCATTCACTAATTTAAACAAGGAGGCCGCCCGGAAGAGTTTCAGTTTCAGGAGATTCCCAAGTCGTCCGGAGGCCGTGGTTGATGCCAATAGCGATTTTATTGAATAAATTTACTCTTTAGCATATCAAGATATCCTTGTGTAATTTTGGTAAATATATCTGTTAAAATATGATGTCAGTATTTTCATTTAGCGTAATTTAAATGACAATTTATCCATCGCACTCTGTATGTGAATCAACTATAACGAAATCCTTATTAATTACTACATTATAAAGTTCGAATCGAGTGGCAATTAGTCAACTATTCTAATAATTAATATAAATAATGTGAATAAACAATCTAATAAATAAATACTGTTTATTATTTTTGTTGTCAATTCTCAAGAACAAAGAAAATGTATAAATTCACTTTGATATGTTTAGGTTTTATTCCAATTCTAATCATCGCTTTTTAAAATAATAAACATTGCCGAGGGAGTTAAAAATAAAAGCGGTGTCATGGGAAAAACCGTCCTTTTGATATTTCGTTTTATTGCGGACACGTTTATCCATGTTTGCCAATTTCTGAATATACACTTTATCTATTTTCTTCTTTTTTTCTCTGGCTGACGATATTCAGTCACCCCCCACCACCACCACGAGGGTGTCATGTGGCACAAGGCCTTTTTAACGTGGGCATTTTCTCTGGCTGACGGTCACATCTCGTTCAAACACTGGTTTCCGTACGATCACCAAAGCTAAGCAACGTCAAACCTGGTACCTAGATTGGAAATACCACGCACTGTAAGCTTGAATGTGTGGATGGTGTAATCTATAAGGGCTCGGAATCGTTAATCGGAAAACCGTGTTCCAATTCCCGTTTGGCTCGTTATATTTACTTACGGGCAAACCACCTCTTCTCACCCCCCCTCCATCTATGGAGTAATTAATAAGACAAGTATCACTAAAAGTATTATAGCTATTAGCTAATGTTTCGCCAACCATTCCAATAAATAAAATAATAAATAGTATAAATAAACAGACTAATAAATAAATAAATAGTGTTTATTATTTTTTGTTGTAAATTCTCAAGAACAAATAAAGGTATAAATTCACTTTCATATGTTTAGGTTTTATTACAATTCTAATCATCATAGCTTTTTAAAACCATAAACATTGCCGAGGGAGTGAAGTTAGTTAAAATAATAGCGGTGTCCAGGGAAAATCCGTCCTTTTGACACGCCATTTTTTTTTCAGGCACGAAGGTTAAACTTTGCCAAAAGTGTTTTTTTTTCTCCTATGGAATTAATGAAAATCAATGTAACGAATAATTTTGATTAAACCTCCTTCGTCCTGATGTTGGCCGTATATTTTCTCTCGTATTTGTGAACCATTCTAATTAGTTTCGAAAACTCTATCAATCATCAAGTGATCGGTCTTTTCAATCTGAGTGATATGCCTTTATCAACCATTTATTTGTTCGGCAAGAGGGCAGAGTGACCTAGCCAAGGACAGGCACCGTTTGCTGATGAGAATCGATGCCAAACACAAGTCCTCTTGAAGTGTGCATTCACAGAGTTCCTTAATTAAGGCCAAGCAACCAGAAACAGAAATTAGTCACTGCACAAGATATACACAAGGGTCATTATTAATATGCTTAACCCTTTCTGCCCCAACTGTGCTTGGAAACATGCGCTTCATTTAAAATTCTACTAATGTTGCATTTGCCCTTCTTAAAGGAAAGGATCTTTCTGAATCGTAAATCTATATGCGTGTGTGCGTCTATGCACGTCGATGGCTTCTAATAAAACATATCATTATTTACCTAATATTTTTGTTCAATCAGTTCACTCCAAGTAAGACAATAATGCCATTAAGCCGCGAGAAGCTACTGGGAAACTTTAGAATCGAACAAGAGGTAAACCTCTAGTCCTGTTCAAAAAGCGGGGAGGAGTGTGAACCGGGCTATACAAAAATGAGTAAGAGTCAAGCGTTGCTTACAGAAACACGGAATAAGAAGTTGTAGAGAGTATTATTGCTTACGTCCTGAAGGGACATGGTGTCTAGAACTAAATTGATTGATTTTTTTTTTATTTTAGGGTTTATCAACCTACTGCAGGTTATTTAAAGCCAGAACATAGTTTTTGATTCTTTTGGAAATAATCATGATTTTCTTATACAATTCCTACTACTTAACTCATAGCTGAAAAGAAGAGGCGGGTTCATACATTTCCTAGCGAATATAACAAACCCGACTGGAATTCGAACTCGGTGGCTTTCGGATTTCTCATTCTGAGCCGTTATCCAATACACTCATACATTCAAGCTTACAGCACCTGGTCATCCCAAGCAGTCACCCATCTAGGTACTGACAAATCTCGACGATGCTTAACTTCGGCGATCGAACGAGAACCTGTGATTTAATATGACATGGCCCTATTAAAAAAGCTAAAGCTAGAAAATCAAATGTTGCTTAGTGCTACACAGGATAGAAAGTTGTGGAGAGCCTTAACCGCTCAAATCCTGGAGGAATATGGTGCATAAGAGAATAAAGAATATTTATCAACTTTAAAATATTTAGAAAAACTAAAAAGAAACATCAAAAGTTATTAGCGCTACAAGAAACAGAAGTTAGGAAATCAAAGTTGTTTAGTATCATAAAGTAAAGGAAGTTGTGGAGAGCCATGACCCTCACCATCCGCGTTCTGAAGGGATACGGAACGTAAAAGGAGAAAATGAAGACAATGCAAAACGTTTTTGAACGCTAGAACATTAGAAAATCAAAGTGGCTAAGTGATATAAAGAAAAGATGACGTGGAGAGCCATGATCCACCACGTCCTGAAGGGACACGGTACGTAAAGAAGGCAATGCAAAACGTATAGAAATGCTAAAATAATAGAAAATCAAATTTGCTTAGTGTTACAAAGAAAAAGAAGCTGTGGAGAGCCAAATCCTGAATTGACATGCTGGTGAGATTCATTTCTATGTGTGTGTGCGTGTGTCTGTGTGTGCGTGTGTGGGTGTGCATGCACAGAGAGGTCATGAGAGAAAGAGAGGCAAAGAACAGATATTTTTGAATACATGAAAAAACAAAACAAAACAATAATTCAAACACGCAGTTTGCTTCTGCAACTGAAGCAAGAATTACAAATTCCAGGAATGATGAAGATTCTTGACAATTTAAATGGTAAGATATTAAAAGAAGACCATAGACCCACCCACCAATACCTAAGGATGGCGGACCTGGAAAATTAAACGTAGAGTGGAAAACTAAATACATAAAAGGTAAGGTGGAAGATGCAATGAAGACTGGAGGGTTACAAACGCTTAAGAGTGGGGGAATTAGAGATGAAAAAACGTAAAGCCATTTCAGTATGTAAGGCTGGAGGAATGTAAGGTTGGAGGAATGTAAGGCTGGAGGAATGTAAGGTTGGAGGAATGTAAGGCTGGAGGAATGTAAGGTTGGAGGAATGTAAGGTTGGAGGAATAAAAAAAGATTGGTTATTTCACAAGTACTTAAGAGTGAAAGAATTGGAGATTTGGGTAAGAAATTTAAGAACGAAAGAATTTGCAATTCAAAGAAGAGTAGCTACCCCTGAATCTTTAAAGGTGGAGGAAATGAAGATTCACAGAAGGGTGGAAACTACCAAATATTGAACATTGGAAGAAGTGCAGGTAGGAATCAAATATTTTAGGGCGGTGAGATTGTAACTTCATGGAGGTGGTGGTCCCCAAACACTTAAGGATGGAAAGAATTGGAGATTCAAGAATTGTGGAAACTGGAAATAATAATACTAATACTACTACTAATAATAATATAACGGTGTAACTATCCTCTGGGACATGCTAATTCAAACTGACAGGGAAATAAAAGCCAACAGACCTGCTATTATCATAAAAGACAAGAAATTCAGGGAGTGTCTGCTTATTGATATAGCAGGACATCTGAGAGAAACGCCTGCATGAAAATTATCGAGAAATTGTCCAAATACAAGGATTTGGAGATCGAGATTAACAGGACGTGGGGAATGAAGACTGAGACTGTACCAATAGTAATCGGAGCACTGGGTCCCGTGAGTAAAAGGAATGGACAATTTTACTAAAAGTGTCCCGGGTAGCATCAGCATACAAGTTGTCCAGAAGATCGCCCTACTAGGAACATCACATATACTAAGAAAAGTGCTATCATTTCAATGACAATTCTCATATAGGGCCTGAGGACCAGTTTGGACCCGACTCTACAGGATAGAAAGCAGTACTGGTATGAACACCACCCAGACCCGGTTACGGAGATAGGACCTGTTACAATTCTATGGGACTACACAATACACACTGACAGAACAATCAAGGCCAACCGGCCAGATATTGTTATTAAAGACCACAAACAAAAACGGTGCCTCCTTATTGACATGGCAGTCCCTGCTGACTGCAATGTATCTTTGAAGATATTCAAAAAGTTGTCAAAATACAAGGACCTTGAAATAGAAATCTCGAAAATGTGGCATATGGGAACATCAACATTCCCTGTTGTAGTTGGAGCCCTAGGACTGGTTGGAAAAGATTGCAGTAGACTAATTGAAGGGATTCCTGGAAGTCCATGCCTCAAGGAGATACAAAAAATTGTTCTGACAAGTACAGCCCACACATTACGAAGGGCTTTATCTATGTAATATTTTTTTTTGTCAGTGGAAAGTGTCATGATGCCATTTCTGATCTTAGGTCCCAGAAATCAAAGAAAATAATAATAATAATAATAATAATAATAATAATAACTAGGTGTACGCGGGGAAATTCCACGGAGTTTTCACCGTGTGTCAATAAAACGTTATTTTTATTCTGTTCTAAGTAAAATGTAAGGATTACTTTTAGAAAATCCGTCTTAAATTTACTAACAGACTTCAAAACACATCTCGAGGAAAAATTGGATTTTAAAGAGAATTTTAAATTTGTTGTTTACATTTTTCGTAAACAATGGCGGTTCGATGAGTCGTTGAGTGATGATAAAACGTGCCAGTGATGCCTAAAGATTTTATTTACATAAAGAAATTAATTTTTCTTTTAATTCGGATTAGTTTTAGGCCATTATCATCCAAATAGAACCGACATTTTATTTTAAAAGAAAGCTTTCAAATTATTTAAAATGTGTTTTTCATCTTTTTTAGAAAGTCTGTCACAGTAATATACAAACATAGCTTATGCCGAATTAAGGATTTAAAGAATTAAGTCAATGTTTAATAAAATTAAATGAATTTAATAAGGCTTCCACAAGCAAGAGAAGAAACTATTAGCATAGAATTTGCGGCTACGTTTAGCCAGCTTAACTGTAAATTGAAGAGATCTCGACACCAGTCTATTTTATATTCAGTTTCCTCATCACCTGTACTAAATTTGTTGTAACTGAGGTATTTGCAGTGTTTATTATTTGGACGAGAATTGACCTTTCAAATTGATATGGCTGTTATCCCCGACTTTTATTTTAAGTGAAAGTAAATAATAAACACTGCAAATACCTCAGTGTATTGATCTGTTACAACACATTTAGTACGAGTGATGAGGAAACTGAACATTGAATAGGCTGCGCTAGGGGTAGTTTCGTTCTACTTTGACAATTACTACAAAACCAAAACATTAACCTTTAGAAATCTAGTCATGTTCTAAAATAGCCTTGTCAGATCGAGGCTTTCATTTGGATGTTATGCACGGGCGCCAAACCCTTTTCGAAAATATCGAAACTGCCAGATTTATGCAACAGCTTTCTCAGATCAATCATTAAAATGACTTCGAGCGAATGAAGTCAGTTAGTTTTGTGGACGACAATCCTCTTTCGAACCTCGTGGACTGTCGCTACAGAATCACAGACAAGGAACTGTAGTCGTAGTAGTGTTATGGGATCTTACCCATAATAATAATAATAATGGACTATTTCATATTTAATAAATACTGCGCCTCAGAAGTCAGTCGTTCGAGTCAGTAGTTCAAGTCGAGTCAAGAGTCGAGTCAGAGGCAGTCCGAAACAGAATCGCGTTCAGACAATTACTGCAAGACATTGGAATAGTGATACTGGTCGAGACTAAATTGTTCTCTCTACTAAACCTGATTGTTCATACTAACACTTTTCTACTTCTCTGTATATATTCCTGTTTGTAATATATCTGGGTTATTCCATACCTGGACTATTACCGTGGTACAAGGAACCAGACCATAACAAGTAGTCGGTATCCGCTCGCAACCGAACATTGTGGCCGTCATCCTCTCTCTTTATTCTCTTTCTTCCCTCCGGTAATTCAACCTAATGTGGCCGTAAGCCTTCTGTTCATTTTATTGGTTCCTGTTTTTGAAAATTCTCAAATGATGTAGATTCTGTGGTTTGGTTAATTTCTTTTTTTTTTCATATTTCAATCCGATATAATCATTAATAACGAAAATATTGTCTTCAATATGATATACGTCAGTATTAACAAAATACTATCTTTAATATAAGTCCGTATTAACAAAATATTGACTTCAATATGATAAACATTAATAATAACAAAAATATTGTCTTCAATATAAGTCAGTATTGACAAAAATATTGATTCAATATGATATAAGTCAGTGTTAACAAAACATTACTACAATATTATACACGTCAGTATTAACAAATATATTGACTTCAATACGATATAAATATTAACAAAATATTAACTTCAATACGATAAACATCAATATTAACAAAAATATTGTCTTCAATATGATATACGTCAGTATTAACAAAATACTATCTTTAATATAAGTCCGCATTATCAAAATATTGACTTCAATATGATAAACATTAATAATAACAAAAATATTGTCTTCAATATAAGTCAGTATTGACAAAAATATTGATTCAATATGATATAAGTCAGTGTTAACAAAACATTACTACAATATTATACACGTCAGTATTAACAAATATATTGACTTCAATACGATATAAGTATTAACAAAATATTGACTTCAATATGATATACGTTAGTATTAACAAAAATATTGACATCAATATGATAAATCCGTATTAATAAAAATATTGATTTCAATACGATATAAGTCAGTATTAACAAAATATTGACTTCAATATGATATACACCAGTATTAACAAAATATTGATTTCAATATAAGAGAGTATTAAGAAAAATATTGACTTCAATATAAGAGAGTATTAAGAAAAATATTGACTTCAATATAACATAGCATTATCGAGAAGAACAGAACGAAAGTTGAATTGTTTCCAAAAAGCGAAGAAGTAAACAAAGAAAGAAGGCAAGAAAAAAATGTGTGTATATTTAAAAACAGCAAGGAGTTACAGAAGCAAGAAAAGACAATGAATGAAAGAAAGAAAAGACGAATTTTAAAATTCCGAGGATTTAGCTAAGTCTTTTAAAATGGTGTCACTGTTTTGGTTACGTTTCACAATAATTATGCCCCTCACACAAAAAAACCTTGACCCACTATACACTACACGAGTCAGGGTTTTCATTACGATTTTCATGAAATACAAAGAAACCAGGCTCATCGACAGGGGTTGGAGCTTAAGAGGCCTGTTACCATTATAAAAACTAATTTCCCCTTCAACCGTGTGAAGAAATTTTTTTGAACTAATTTTCGTGTGCAAATTCTTACTCGTAGCACCAATGAGATAAAAGCAGCGCCGCCGTCTATTGAAATCATTCGGATGGCGGCCCTGATGAAAATGAACAAATATTAACGAGAAATACATCAAGTCAACAAAAACGAAAAAGAGTGTAAACTACAAAATCGAAACAAGGAAAAAAGAAAGAGAAATTGAACTAAAAATTGAAACAGAATAAAAAAGAAATGAAAAAGAGACTGAAGTAAAAAACAGAACAGGAAAAATGAAAAACGAAATGAAAAAGTAGTTGAAGTAAAAAACGAAACAAGAAAAAAGAAAAAATGAAATGACTAAGAAATTGAAGTTAAAAACAGAACAGGAAAAAAGAAAAACGAAATGAAAAAGTAATTGAAGTAAAAAACGAAACAAGAAAAAAGAAAAAAAAAGAAATTGAAGTAAAAAACGAAACAGGAAAAAAGAAAAAGGAATGGAAAAGAAATTTAAGTAAGTAAATTTGGTTTATTACAGGAAAAAAGAAAAAGAAATTGAACTAAAAAATGAAACAGGAAAAAAAAAAAAAAAAGAAATGAGAAAGAAATTAGTTTTTATTTCTGAGATGAAGTATAATGTACACTATTTACATTATTCGGACTATTGTCCTCATCTTTGTTGCCATATTTATCAATAAACTGGGATAGGTGGATAACAACACTCAGAAAACAGTCTGCCTGCTTTATGTGAAGTGGTCCATATAACATCAGGACATCCTTCAAAAGCTGGACGACACTTAGCAGATATCTCTTCCGAGTAAGACCCCCCCATAGAGGAGAACATGACTAAAGACAGTGTGTACACCATCCCGTGCAGCTGCGGAAAGAAATATAAAGGGTGGACAGGCCGCCCTCTTAAGGTAAGGCTTCAAGAACATCAGAAAGCTGTAACACGAGGGGAAGTGGAAAAATTAGGCGTGACATATGGAGAGTAAAGGGAGATCATCGCCTTCTGTGGAATCAGGTTGAGATCATAGACAAAGAACGTCATTGGAAAATTCGTAAACTTAAGGAATCAGCACATATGTTAGGCCACAAAAATCTTCTGAGCGGACCAAGCATAGAAGTGAATATAATATGGCAACCAATAATAGGGAGTGCCAGATAAAAGCAATAATTGCAATATGAGCTCAGTTCAACATTTCAACACCTAAAGAAGGCCGGAGCTTACAACGGCTGAAACGTTGCGATAAATATGGCAACAAAGATGAGGAAAATAGATCGAATAATGTAAATAGTGAAAAAGAAATTGAAGTATAAAACGAAACAGGAACAAAAAAATGAAATGAAAAATAAATTTAAGTAAGAAATAAAACAGGAAAAAAGGAAAAGAAATGAAAAAGAAATTGAAGTAAAAAATGAAACAGGAACAAAAAAGAAATGAAAAAGAGGCTGAAATAAAAAACGAAACAGGAAAAAAGAAAAAGAAATGAAAAAAGAAATTGAAGTAAAAAAATGAAACAGGAACAAAAAAAAGAAATGAAAAAGAGGTTGAAATAAAAAACGAAACAGGAAAAAAGAAAAAGAAATGAAAAAGAAATTGAAGTAAAAAACGAAACAGGAACAAAAAAGAAATGAAAAAGAAATTGAAGTAAAAAAATGAATGAAACAGGAAAAAAGAAAAATAAATGAAAAAGTGGCTGAAATAAAAACAAAACAAAACAGGAGAAAAGAAAAAGAAATGAAAAAGAGGCTGAAATAAAAAACGAAACAGTAAAAAAAAAAAAGAAATGAAAAAAAAAAATTCCCGTTTCATTTTTAGTTTAAGATTCTTCAAAAAGATTTTTAGTTCAATTTTCTTTTAAAAAAAAAGATATGAAAAAGAGATTGAAGTAAAAATGAAACAGAAAAGAAGTAGAAATGAAAAAGAATAGAATTAAAAAATAAAACAGGAAAAGAAATGAAAAAAAAAAAAACTATAAAGGAAACAGGAAAAAAAGAAAAATAAATGAAAAAGAATGTGAACTACAGAAATGAAACATTTGAACTTTGAGTCGAAATATGATTACACTATCCGTGTATTAAATAGTTTAAAGCGGTCAGAAAATTGAGTCAAATTCAGCCCGATAGCGAAATTCTTTTGGTGTAAATTCAGAAAGCGGATACAAGAACTGGTTCCAGTAGTTAATCGCATCTCTCCACCCTTCAAGGACAATATGACACAAGGTCGACCAGTACATTACGGCTGGGTTCATAATTCATGTTATTAACAGTTGGTTTCTTGTTTTGTTTTGTTTCGTTTTTTTTTTAAATAAGAACTTCCACCATTTTTAAACGCTTTTTTTTTTTTGCAGCGTGAGTTACGTATCACATGTTACGTATTGAGGTTGTTATGATTCCATTCCTTTACCGGGTAATTATTTGGAAATTAAGAATATGTTTCGGTTTAGTAAATTTTGTACCGTCTAGAATAGCATTTACACACTATTCATTATACTAGTACAGGTAGAGAATCAATTATCCGAAATCCTTGGAACGGGATATATTTCGGTTTTCAGATTCTGGAATGACTTGTGACTTCGTGCTAGCACAGTCATCGACGACTCCTAAGGGTTCCGTCAATCCAATTTCACTCATAAGGCTTGGGCCAACCTAGAGTTTTACTCACAAGACTTGGGCCAACCCACAGTTTCACTCACAAAACTTGGGCCAACCTACAGTTTCACTCACAAGGCTTGGGCCAACGTACAGTTTTACTCACAAGACTTGGGCCAACCCACAGTTTCACTCACAAAACTTGGGCCAACCTACAGTTTCACTCACAAGGCTTGGGACAACCTACAGTTTCACCCAAGGCTTGGGCGAACCTACAGTTTCACTCTTAAGGCTTGGGCCAACCCATGACATGTTTTGCAGAAAATTTTGAAAGCTTTTCGCCTCGTCCAGACCGATAACATCAAAAAGTCACCTTCCTGGCAAATTGACTATGGTAAGATTCGAAATCAGACCTCATGTCCAGAAACCAAACGTCCTAACAAACTCGGCCACAAAATCAGATATATTACTATGAATTGATTTTATCGAAATATAACGATTAAAAAAAGATGACCGGTTTGATTGGTACTTCGCTCCTCAGACAGAAAATCGAGGACAAAAAATGTGCACGAAAGAAAAATTATATTAATTATATTAATGTTAATTATTTTCTTCTCTTTCTTGATGTGCTGTGTCCACTCGCGATCATGGCTCTCCACAATTTCCTGCACTTTGTAGCTCAAAATATATTTTTTCTTTTTGTTATTTCTCCTAAACCCTGTTCCACCATCCATTTACTCAAGCTGATTTTTCTTCTTTACGCGCCATGTTCCTTCTGGGTGTAGGCGATCATGGCTCTCCACAATTTCCTGTCCTTTGTAGCTCCAAAATTTTTTTTTTTTGTTATTTCTCCTAAACGCTGTTTCACCATCCATTTACTCAAACTCATTTTTCTTCTTTATGTACCACGTTCCTTCTAAATGTAGGCGATCATGGCTCTCCACAATTTCCTGTCCTTTGTAGCTCTTAATAAATTTTGTCTTTTTGTTATTTCTCCTAAAAACCCTAAAACAAAAATCTAAAATCTATGATGGCATGTAGCCGTGAAATTGACGATATGAAGTTAGGCTCATTGATACTACTGGTGTGAATTTTATCCTCATTGGGAACTTTCATTTCCCTAAGCTTAATCAATATAGAAATTAGCAGGTTTGAAGACAATTGGTTGAGATGCTAGGTTAAGGTTGACTTTTATTCTTTCTTCACCTTTCACCTTTGTACTCTATTTCACCCTTTCACTCTTTCTTTCTCTCCTTCTCTCTTAGATCTCTTATCTTTGGCCAATGTATTACAAACGCTTAACATCGAGTCAAGCCCTGGTACGAACCTAACCTTTTCAATGTGAATTGCTTGACCTTTTAGGCCTGTCAAAGGCAGTTTTAGATCAGCAACATTCAAAGGCAACAGTTGTAAAAAGATAAAAGCAAAGATGATTAATTCATAGCAATTATTATGTCAGGAATACAGAAGCGTAGACGTCGACTCAATTATTAATTGCTTGCAAGGTAACCTGGCATTGTGTAAATAACATTTTTATGTAGGTGACCTTCCCGGAAGTGGACAATGCAGGCATTCCACTGATTCCTATCCTAAGTAACGCTTGGCAATGTGCGTCTTTTAAATATCTTTCCCATTCCTTGTTCTGTCCTTTTTAAGTATATTATTAGCTGTTTTCCCCCTCTCTCTTGCTTTTAATATAATCTAAAAGTGTTAAATTTTCCAACTTTCTTTCCTCAATATGTGCCCTAAAATTTTCAACAGTTTCTTATTTTATTTTTTTTTTCATTTTTTCCCCATTTTCCTTTAAATTTTACCCTTGCTTTATTATATTCCCCGTCAAAGGTGTTCTCAGCATCATTCTATAGCACCACATTAGCACTCACGCCTCATCATCTGGGAGAAAATTGTCCAGAATTCTATATATGTATAGCTGTCCACTTGTATTCGAGGATACTCGTCTATTAAGGCAGCTAGACAATACCTACTGCAGACGCTTGCGGCCACTCGTATTCGAGGATACCCGTCTACTAGGGCCAATCCCCATTGCAGACGCTTGCTCAACACCTACAGAGCCCACCTGGTTTACACTGCAACTATGCTGACCAGGCCTTCACAGAAAGAGCGTGTCATTTAGCGTGATCAACAATTTGAACAAGGCCAATATGGTGAGATTCGAACCCGTATCTCATTGTCAGAATGCTAACGTTCTAACCACTCGGCCACGTACCCATTGTCCAGTATTAACTACCATATATAAAGTCTGAAAATATAAGGCAGTCCAACACTCTTTTCTTGGTTTCAGTTGCCACAAGTCTCCTTTTTCATATGTGAGGAAATTGTCCAGCATTCACTGCCATATAGGAGGATTGATAAGACATAGCAGTCCAACAGGATTTTACTTTGTTTCTGTTGCCACCAGTCTCCTTTTCATATGTGAGGAAATTGTCCAGCATTCACTACCATATACGAGGATTGATATTACATGGCAGTTCAGCACACTTTCCTTTGTTTCTGTTGCCACAAGTCTCCTTTTCAACTGTGAAGAAATTGTCCATCATCCACTGCCATATAGGAGGATTGATATTACATTGCAGTTCAGCACTCTTTTCTTTGTTTCTATTGCCACAAGTCTCCTTTTCATATGTGAAGAAATTGTCCATCATCCACTGCCATATAGGAGGATTGATATTACATAGCAGTTCAGAACTCTTTCCTTTGTTTCTATTGCCACAAGTCTCCTTTTCATATGTGAGGAAATTGTCCAGCATTCAGTGCCATATAGGACCATTGATATTACATAGCATTTCAGCACTCTTTCCTTTGTTTCTGTTGCCACAAGTCTCCTTTTCATATGTGAGGAAATTGTCCAGTATTCACTGCCATATAGGAGGGCTGATATATTACAGCACTATTTTCTCTGTCTGAGATTTTTGTCTTTTTTAATACTTTACTTAGGTTTTGGAATGCGTCTTTTGCTATTTCAATGCGCCTTCGTAATTCCTAAACTTTTATCTTCTCTTGCTTACAACCATACATTCTGTCTTCTTTGGTGCTTAGTCCTTTCTTCTCACCTTCCTTTACTACGTTGTATCGGAGTTTCTTTGGTTTTCCAGCTGTGTCTGCCATCAACAGAGTGTCATCTGCGCACCTTGTTCAAATTGCACCCATTGATAATAAATCCCGATAGGCTCCTCCAGGTATTTTCGGATAGCCACTGTACAGGTTAAATAAATCCGGTGAGACGGCACATCCTTGTCTTATGTCCTCGTTCTATTTTTGTGTTCCTAATCAATTTATTTTTCTAACCGTATACAGGCGTTTTGTTTCCAGAATAATATCTCAATTGTTATGACGTCTTTTCTAAATAGATGTAGTTTTTTTCTGGCTGTTAGCTAGTTTCATACATAGGACAGAGAAGACCAGTCCTTCTCCATCCGAATTTTAGGCTTTGAGCTACATTTTCTGTATTTTACAATGATAAATATCCACTTCATTTCCAGTTATATAGGCATAGTCTGTGGTGGAACTGACAATTAATTGTATCCGTCTACAAATAAATTATCTTTCACCAACATAAATATAACCTCGTAAGTGTTGCGTTAAAGGAAAAGGTTGAAATTAAATTCAAATAATCAAGAAAAAAGTCGTGAATGAAAAGAAGACGACGAAGGGTTTAACGCCTTCCGCGCAAATTATTTTTGGAAAAATGGCCGATTTTTAGACTCATTTTTTGTTTGTTTTTAATACAGTAACTAAAAAAAACTGAGGCACCTTGAAACACCCAAGCGGTGGCTAACACCTCTACTAGATGTATGAGTTGATAAATGAACTCATTTCAAGATCATAAGGACATAAAAAAGAATCAAGATAAACGTATAAACATGTCTTTAGCTGATTTTTTTTATATTTACGTTATATTTTGAACGTATTTATTCTTCCGTGTCTAAAAAAGGATACTTTAGGTAAAAACGTATACATACGTCTACGCTGCGGAAGTGGTTAAATAAAGTAACAATTATTATTTTAACAAATTAAAATAGACGGCTTCCTGTTCTGCTCCAATAAGTACGTGACATCCTCTGTTACCCTTTACTTTTACAAAAGCCAAATCAGGCCGAAAATGCAGTAATACTGTCATATACGTGCAGGAGCTTCTCACTTTTCAGTGTTGATGGATTTAAAGCGTCTTCGTGTCCTTGTGCGTGACAAATTATTTTCTTTCTCCAAATTCTCTCGCGGGCGTTATATGGCGAGATTCTCACTGTTTTATGGCTACTACCATGGAAAGTGCTCAGACGAACTCCATTCCTTGGTTCCGCCAGGTGTACACTTTACAGATAAGACCCGCCATGTAACTTGCATAGTAGCAAACCATTCAGTTAGTAGCAGTTGAAGCGAAAATAGAAATGATTCTACTTTGGTTGAATGGGCACAAGGTGAGATCTGCGAAGAAAGCTGAAATGTTGTAAGAACTTGTCCGTAAATTTACAGTGGTTAACCTAGCGATTAAAACACTTTCTATACATTTTCGTCTTCTAAAATGCTCTCTGTATTAATAAAATAGCATCTTTTAAATCATAATTATGGCCAAACTTTATTACAGTGAGAAACTGAGGCATTTCGTTTTGAGGCATTCAGTTGTCTAGTCGCACTGAGGAGCTGTGATACAGCGAAACAATACTGTATGTAAATGATATAATATATATATATATATATATATATATATATATATATATATATAACAACCTCTATGGATTTCTCTCTCTCTCTCTCTCTCTCTCTCTCTCTATATATATATATATATATATATATATGTGTGTGTGTGTATGTAAAGTACAAATTTCCCATGATTCTTCTCGAATGCTCATATCTGTTCGTAGTGTATCTTAACGTAAATAAATGACGTCATATATTATGAAATGGACTAAGTCCGACAATTATCTTAATATATTTATTGCTAATACGTCATTTTTATCGATAAAAATATTTAAGTAAAGCTCTGTTTATAATAAACAGTATTAACAATCATTTGTTTACGTTAAGATACGCTTCGAGCAGATATGAACGTTAGATAGAAATCATGGGAAATTTGTAGTTTAAAAACAGTAATTTGATCTTGCTAACTAGACGCTCCCTCCGTAGGTAAATGGTATAGCACATCAGGCTATATGTCGTTTTCGTGTAGGATACAGGTTCGATTCCCGTCGGAGGACACATAATTTCTATGAAATTTCTCGGACATTGACGCTGGTAAATGATAATACTGTATTTTATAAACAGAGCATTTACTTATATATATATATTTAATATTTGTATCTATAAAAATAATTAAACAATAAATGTATTAAAATAATTGTCAAACTTAGTCCATTTCGTGATATATGTATATGTGCTTGTGTGCATGTGGGGTGTGTCATAAATAAATTAAAGTCTAAATATACATATAAATGATAAGTTAGAAAATTAAGTTATTTATAAATTTATGTATATGTGTGTGCTCTAAATACATTAAAGTATAAAGATATATGCATAACTTTGCGTATATATATATATATATATATATATATATATATATATATATATAATTTGTGTGTGTGTTTGCGTATTATAAATAAAATAAATTCTAAATATACATATAAATAAGTTAGAAAATTAAGTCATATATAAATCTATGTATATATATGTGTGTGTGTTCTAAATAAAGTATAAATATATATGCATAACTCTGCGTATATATATATATGTACATGTATGTTTGTGTGTATATTTGTGTGTTATAAATTAAATTATAAATATATGTATGGATATACATATACGATAAGTTATAAATAATTGGAGACCTTTCCTAGATTAACTATTAACCCAAATCCATGTTTAAAACGGAAGTACGAAACATAAATCACCCCAAAGTTTGTGCAAATAATTGAACTGAATGTTATCAATCTAATTTCAAAATTTAAATTGATAACAAAAACACGAAGAGAAAATCGTTATTCCATTAACATCTGACTTTTAGATCAGACATGATTTAATGTTTACAACAGCGCAACCAATTCGAAATTTTATTGAATAAATAAAATCACTATTACATCCATAACAGAGATATTTAAAAGCATTAACTGGGGCAAGAGGTGGTTTGTTAATGTTAATGCTTCCGAAACAAAACTGCTGTCTATTAACCGTCTTAAGGAATCTTCTTTTTTTAAAAATTGTATTTAAAAATATAGTGCAAGGACACAAATGACAGTTGTCTCCCTTTCGTTCAAACAGTCACAAGGGACACGTGACAGCCGGTGAATAATGTCAGGGGATAGAGTGACGAAGGGCAGTTGCGATGTAGAGCCGGGACAAGAATGGCATCCCTAGCCAACAGCGTTAGGTCTTGGAGATAAAACCCCAAAACACCTGGCCTCACCAGGTTTACAGAGATACTGTCATAAGTTCATTTTTCCTGATGGGAAATATTACAATTAAATTTCCCTTTTTTTACTCACTGTTTGTTGCTGCATATATGTTATAATTTCTTTGCGTGATATACGTGTACCCATCATTTGATAAGACACCAGAAGTGTTGAAACAAAACGGCTATGTTTGTAGTGATTTTATAACATATTTATGTCATAATTTTCGAATAAGTTATATTTGCTCTACTTTGTATTGAGCACTTTTTTAAGAATAGTATTTTTGGGTTATTGGAATTTATTCCGTATACACCAATCCTATACTTGGATATATATATATATATATATATATATATATATATATATATATATATATAACTTATATGTGTGTACACACGTGTGTGTATATATATATATATATATATACAGGTAAAATGGAGTATAACTCCACTTTCCAAAACATTCTTTTAAAAGAGGGCTCAATACAAAGTAGGGCTAAATATTATTTATTATATGATATTAAAACAAAAACATGTTAAAAATCGCTACACAATTGCAATTACGTTTCAGCACGACAAATGTATCTCCTCGGTCGATGGTAAACTACTGGCGAGTGAACGATTAATTTAATTTCAAAAGCAGAATACTTCCCCGTTTTTCGAGAGAAAAAAAAAAGGCAGAATTAAAATTTAGGCTTGTGGGCTTTACCGTGAATAACTAATCGAATGTGACCTTATTCAAACTCACTGAAAAATTAAAAATTCATATATATTCCTACACGAAGTTGTCAGCACATAACTCCTATACATTTTCATTATGTCTAGATACAAATGGTTACATTATTTCATAAGATGGATAGAAGCCTGGCGTTCAACTTTCCCACGAAGTACAAGTGAAAGAGGTCGGAAGGTAATTTAACATAATGCTAATTAGTTATATGCTCGGTCAGCTCCTTACAAAAAATTTTGTAGTTCATAAATAAAAAAAGCCCCTCTAAGAAACTGGTTAATAAATATTTGAGAAAAAAAGATTATAAATACAAAACGCCTCACGCAAATTAATATGCAACTGTTAAGTAAAGAGCATACATTTAAGATGTTAATAATACCAACTAATCAATGCAAGATGTTTATAATACTAAGTAAACACCTGTACATCCATATAAGTTGTTAATACTACTAACTAAATATCAATAGAGTTATATTAAATCAAAATGAATCTTACAAATAGAATTGTAAGCCATATAAGGTGCATCACAGTTCATCTACTGATTATTACTATAAGAAAAAAGTATTATTAAATTCAAACTTTAAACTAAGGTGAAAGGTAGACTATGTCTATGATTTACAGTAAATTCACTTCTTGGTCAATAAGGAGTTTTTATCAGAAACTCTGATAATTTCTAATTTATCATGTAAGCATAGAAAACAGGGTTCATTTAAAGGTCTACATGTTCGCGTTTTTTTAAAGAAATCCATTTTACCTTAGGAGTTTTATTAGTTTCTATTAAATTACAAAAATATTTAGAAAGAGATGTAGCATTTTTTGTAAGTGCTATTGTTGAAGGATAACATATGTTGGTACCGCACACACACAGACACACACACACACACATCTTGAAAATATATTTCAATTGAGACGTGTTGAGTGATAGGCTAATTCTATAAACCACAGCCATCTGTGTTTATCCAAACCTCTTCAGTAAAATGAACTGGAACACTCCAGCTAATTGGCATTTGTTTACATTCGTAAAAAAACAATACGCTAGATTTAGCTGTTTCTCTCTGTCGAATGAAGATAGCTCAGTGGTGGAAACTCTGACTGACAGCAAAATCGATTGGGTTTCCATCTGGGCTTGAGGCATTCGGATGTCTAGTCGCACTGAGGATGTGATACAGCGAAACAGTACTGTAATGATATATATATATATATATATATATATATATATATATATATATATATATATTGTGGCCTGGTTAGAGCAAAAATAAATATACAAGAGAGGAATTGAGTTAAACAAATATATTAACAGAAGCTGTAATACAAAAACATATACAAACGAAAAGTGTTACAACAAGCATGTTCAGTCCGACTGTCAGAGCTGACTGCTGGTAACTCCCCACCCCCTCAAAGGCATGCGTGCGTGGGTAAATTACCATAACAATATATATATATATATATATATATATATATATATATATATATATATATATATATATATACGATGCAGCATTATATAACTTTCTCTTGGAATAAAGCATGCCTGTCATTCTTCTTTTCATTCAACTATGCCGTATACTATATATATTATAATAAATATATAAATAAATATATATGAAGTTATAAATAAATATGAAGTTATAAATAAATATATTTTATAATAATATGACAATATTATAATAGAAAATGGATGTTGTGCTAAATGCGTAGACGTTGCCATTTTGGAAGTTTTCGTAAAAGTAAAGTTTTAGATTTTAGGAAAATATGCAGTTTTAACAAGAAAAAGAAAAAGAAAACTGCACTCCATTAACAAGAAAAAGAAACTGCTTTACATTAACCATGTTAGAGAAATTTTTTTTTTTTTTTTGCCTTCTATCAATATGACTAATGCTAACCTCTGGGAGAGCAACTCATTGTACCTTCTTAGTGCTTCGTGCTGTAGAGATGATCGTTTTGATTAAATATTCTCTCATGATAGAAAATATTATCTGTAGTCTCAGAACAACAGATCGAATGTCAAGATGACAACAGTTATCAAACTTCTTATTTTCCATAGTCACAAACTATTTATAAATTGAATTTGAAAAAAAAAACATAGCAAAAGAAGTTTAGTTTTTGAGGCTTGGATTAAATTTTAGGAACAATATGCATTTGTTTCCGGATGAAGGTCTTTCCAAGAAAAGTTGAAATTAATGCATGCAAGATTTCACAACTCTAACACCTTTCCATCATAGTCGGCCAATACAATTTTTCAGCTAAACCCCGGATGTTTTTCTTTCGTCTTTTGGGTTCATATTTATTTTAGTAACCTACCCACGCCCCATTTAACGTTTCTCACTGATTTCAAGTGGAACATTTATAGTGAGTCAATTATTAA
>CAHIKZ030000142.1:897500-950000 GCA_903632075.3 Acanthosepion pharaonis | reverse complement strand
TCTGCAATGTCACCGGTCTTAACATTGCATCTCGGCTTTAGTCACCATCCAATTGCCGTAATGTAGCGTCCCTGTATCTTTTCTATAAATATTTTCATGATAATTTTTGTCATTTTCTTCCCACCCCACAGACAAATTGTACATATGTGGATAAGTAAGAACTACATAGAGACCTTGAAGTATTATGGTAGCTGTATTAAAAATGCTAAGTAAGAATGTATTGTTTTGGTGTAAGGAATACTATGGTATGTTTGGGTCAGTAATTGTGGCTAGGTAATTTTAAGATAAGACAGTTTGAAGACTAGCCTTCCTCTTGGCCTTGTGCCACATTTTTGTATTATTCAAAATAAATATTGCTTTCTACTTTGGTACCTCGACTCAATGAATTTTAGCGCAGTACTAGATTGGCGACTAGGTCTCATCATTTTAATGTTGAAATGGCTAGATCTAACCGTAAGTCCAATGGTAACAATTTCTTCCTTCGCACCTCACATCTGTAGAACGTTCTTCTTGTCTCTTACTTTCCAGTCAGCTCTGATCTTCAAAAAATGAACGCCAATCAATGTCAATCGCTATCTTTTGTCTTCTTAATTCCTGTTCTTTTTTTTCTCTCCTAAATAATGTTTTCTTTTTCACATAGCCTCTCAGTGACCGTTTGCGTCTTAGTGGCTTTATTGCCATGCTTGGAGTGAAATGATTAAAATAAAAATGAGTCATCTGCTAGGAAAATGGATTCGTTGTATTGTGCCAGACAATTTGTTTCTCACAAGAATCCATCTCCTGTCCCGATGGTGTGTCGTCTTGACGTGGTAGGATGGCTTGCGTGCTTCAACGAACCCCCCAGAGCTATGTGAGTGAGGGTTTTGGCGCTCAGAATGTCCAACCAAGCTCAACAGGTCTGTCGGGTAGGAGTCATATGCCGATGGTGTGTCGTCTTGACGTGGCAGGACGGCTTGCGTGCTTCAACGACCCTGAGAGCTATGTGAGCGGGAGTTTTGGCGCTCAGAAAGTCCAACCAAGCTCAAAAGGTCTGTCGGGTAGGAGCCATATCCCGATGGTGTGTCGTCTTGACGTGGTAGGACGGCTTGCGTGCTTCAACGACCCCCCAGAGCTATGTGAGCGAGGGTTTTGGCGCTCAGAAAGTCCAACCAAGCTCAACAGGTCTGTCAGGTAGGAGCTGGACGAAATAGTGTGATCCTCCAGGTTTAGGGGTTGTGCAGTAGGCTTACAACCTACTCACATAAAAACTGGCTTGTTACAGAAACCGTAACGATATCTTACGAACCTATGTTCCCCCAAGGAATCTAAAGGCATAATATAAGAATCCGTCTCGCATATCCATAAATCTAACATTCGACCATTTTTTGAATACATTGTTCTCACCTGTGGCACCACCTTACTATTTTTTGCCTGCCTGACACCTAAAAAACTTTTAAAAAAATCAAATACGTCAGACGCCGTCTTTCTTTCTGAAACCGGTTATTTTATTGCCCTTTATCCTCGTCTGCTCATTTTTTTTTCACTTTCGGTAAGCCCTTATTTCCTTGCTCAACTAAAGAATATAGAAAGAAGAAGAAAATAAATAAAAGCTGAGTTTGAACCCTGTAAAACTAATATCTGTCCGCCGTGAGTTAAATAAATGTTTATTTAATTTCCTTTTAATGTTTTTATATTGATAAGATACCATTCCCTTGAGTATCTCGTATGTATTTGTTGTCTGGAACGAAAGGTAATGATAAAAAAAAAAGAAAAGAAATGGGGTTGGAGGAAATGAAACAAACAATTTCTACCATCTTTTAAGATATATATTTATATACAAGTTCAGAAATCATCAAATCGTTTAATATTAATAAGAAAAAAATATTCCACCTGAGGCAAAGAAACCTTAGTTTATTTCAAAGTACTCCCTTGCGACTTTGCACCCCATCATTCCTTTTAAAACTTTTTTTTTTCAAACATTAGGACATTTTTCAGGTTAATCTTGTCCTAAAATCTCCTTTTTTAAAATTGTCCACGATCCTTTTTTTTCAACGGTGACGGTCAGAAGTCAACAGATGGGTTTATTGTGTCGTGCTTGATCCTGTGACAGTGGCTTTCTCAATTTTATAATGCTCCATAAGTTTTCAATGGGGTTGACAGGAGATTGGGGCGCCATGTCCCAACACTCACCTGCTTCTCATCAAAAAGTATTCCTTCATCAATTTTGATTTGTGACAAACATTATCCTGCATAAAAATGGCTTGGTGGGGTCGATTTGCACCCTTTCAGTAGAAATGACAAGACTCTAAAATTCTCTTGTACTGTTTCCTGAGGTCTTTTCAATAGGTTTAAAACCAGTTCCATGAAAAAAAAGCATTCCCCAGAACATTATACTGAACGGATGCTTGACAGTATTTACTGCTAAATTCAAAGGTTTAGGGGTTCTTCGGATTTTAGATCGCTTATCCTTTCAACTTTCGTTTCATCGGAGAAGAGAACATTTAGTAAAAAAAATCAGGTGAGTCACTTTTATCGAATGACGATAAACTACATCCGGCAGCAATCCCTCTGATCGAGATATTGAAGGTTTTAATTGCTCTTAATTACTGTTGTACGTAGATCCACGCTGACTCTGGGTGGTAGCACCTGTTAGGGTCCCAGTTATGGGCAAATAGTGAACACCCAAACAAAAACAAAACACTATGAAAGAATAAAAATACATATTTATAGTAAAATCACCCACTTATATTTTTAAAACAAAATGACCAATAATTTTACCGGCATATATTTATTGAAGATAAAATTGGGTCCAAAATATTTTAGATTCAGCATTAAATAACATAAAACAAAATCAACCATTCTTTTTGAGGAAGTTCCACTCAGACAGCTTTTTACCCAGAATAAGCATTGTTCCTTAGCACTACAGTTTTGGTCACTTTAAATCCAGGGTCAACGCTATCCGGGCCGGTGAATACCAGAGGGCCTTTTTCAGCTGAAGAGGGGGAGCCTGATTGGGGTCCCCCGGGCAGATGTGCTCAGCTGAGGAGGGAGTTTGGGGTCCCCGGGCAGATAAAAAAAAAAACACTATCAAAGTATAAAATCATTCTTATAGTACCAGCAATATATTTTTATATAAAAAATGACCAACAATAGATATTTATAGCAAAATGACCAACAATACATTTTGTCTGTAGTTGAAAGCATATAATTACGTCCATAATATATTTAGTTGAAGCCATAAAATTGCTCCGAAATATTTAGATTTCGGTATTAAATAACCCATAGAGGTGTTGATATGTCACTAAACAAAATCAGCCAACCAATAAACCAAATGCTAGACAATCTCCTCAAAGATGAAGAGGTTTGAAGCTGCAGAAATTTGGTTCTATAGAAGGATGCTGAGGATACCATAGACCAAACATGTTAACAACGACAAAGTTTTAGAGACAATGAAAGCAAAAAGAAAACTAATACTTAACATCAGGAAGAGACGGTTTCAAGTCTAGGTTAATTAGTGAGGAAAGAGGGCTTGGAAAATCTGATACTCACAGCACAGTTTGAAGGCAAGAGGGACAGAGGAAAACAAAAAATAACATACTTCGTGAGCTTGATTAAATGGGTGGCAGAATAGGTTTTAGAAGAAATGAGGAAAAGATAGGATTTATTGAGAACTAGAAAGGGCAGGAAGTTGTGGAGATCCATAGTTCCTACGTCTTGAGGAACATGGCCCATAAAGAAGAAGTTAAATCTATTCTAACGGTTTCTTATCTCGCAATTTGCCTTTCCTTCCAAATTTTTTTGACACATCTTCAAAAATTGAGTGCAACGTCAACCATTTTTCTGTCATTTGAACCGTACTCTTTTTCCCCCTTTTCTCAATCATCCCCATAAAGTCAGCTAATTCTTCTTTCACTCACTGTAATCCTCCTGTATCATAGTGGCGTTATCTCCTTGGTGGTGGTGAAATGATTAAACGAAAAAGAAAATAAATGAATGGATTTTTTAAGTATATGGAGAAAGTTATAAATCAACAATGTTTTATACTCCTCTGGTCTACCGAGACTTGCCTTTCCCCCAAAACACAGAGGTTGTGACACAAGGTCGCTTTTTAAGGTTGGGACCCGTGTGTTTCCATTCGGGCCGCTGGTCTAAGCTGGTCAAAGCTTGTCTAAGTTAGTCGTAGTCGGTCATACCACCGCTACATGACAGTTAACGCAGTGGAGTCGAAAAGGCCTCCAGCACGGAACAGATACTACAATCGCAGCATCTCCTCCGATAGGGAAAAAATTATCTTCCTCTGACAATCCCTCCAGAAGAGATCCGGAAACATAGCCCCATCTGGTCTGGCGTCCTTGTGATATGTTTAGAGATTCTTGAAAAAATACAAAGGAGAATCTGCAATGTCATTGGTCCTGACCTGGCATCTTTGCATCATTCACTTTCCCACCGCCGTAACGTAGTTTCCCTGTTCCCCTTTTCTATAAATACTTTTATCCTTCATAATTGTTCTGAGGAAGTTTCTGATATGGTAACCGAGACTTTATAAATTTAAACGCAGTACTAGATTGGCGGCAAGGTCCCATCATGTCACTGTTGAAATGGCTAGATGTAACCGTAAGTTCTATGCTGACAGATTCTTCTATCGCACTTCTCATTGTGGAATGGCTAGATGTAACCGTAAGTTCTATGCTGACAGATACTTCTATCGCACTTCTCATTGTGGAATGGCTCCGTAAGTTCTATGTTGACAGATTCTTCTATCAACTTGTGGAATGGCTAGATGTAACCGTAAGTTCTATGCTGACAGATTCTTGTATCGCACTTCTCACTTGTGGAATGGCTAGATGTAACCGTAATTTCTATGTTGACAGATTCTTCTATCGCACTTCTCATTGTGGAATGGCTAGATGTAACCGTAAGTTCTATGCTGACAGATTCTTCTATCGCACTTCTCATTGTGGAATGGCTAGATGTAACCGTGAGTTCTATGTTGACAGATTCTTCTATCGCACTTCTCACTTGTGGAATGGCTAGATGTAACCGTAAGTTCTATGTTGACAGATTCTTCTATCGCACTTCTCACTTGTGGAATGGCTAGATGTAACCGTAATTTCTATGCTGACAGATTCTTCTATTGCACTTCTCACTTGTGGAATGGCTAGATGTAACCGTAAGTTCTATGCTGACAGATTCTTCTATCGCACTTCTTACTTGTGGAATGGCTAGATGTAACCGTAAGTTCTATGCTGGCAGATTCTTCTATCGCACTTCTCACTTGTGGAACTCTCTTCTACCTTCTTACTTTCCAGTCAACTTTGATTTAAAAAAGTTAAATGCAATGCCAATCTTTATTTTCTGTCTTCTTAATTCTTGTTGTTACTTTCCTTAATAGCTGGTTTTCTCATATTCTCTATAACTTAGGGGCTTTTGAGGTGGGGTGAAATGGTTGAAAAAAACAATAAAAAATACAAAATAATGCCGGTCAGAACAAGTTTGATTTTTTTTAGTGGCAACCTCTATGGGTTATTTAATGCCAAAATCTAAATATTTTGAACATAGTTTTATGGTTTCCACTACAGATAAAATGTATTGTTGGTCATTTTGTTATAAAATTTATCGTTAGTATTTCTGCTTAAAAAAAGTATAATTGGTAATTCAACTATAAACATGTATCGTTCGTAATTTGTTTATATAAAAAATGTATTGTTCGTATTTTTACTATAAAAAATGTATATTTAAACTTCCATAGTGTTTTGTTGGGATCACTATTTGCCCATAGATAGGATCTTAACAGGTGCTATCACCCCGGGCCAGGGTGACCTGGGAAGAACATCAGTTAAAAGGTGGTTCCCCGATTCTGAAAACCTCCAGTCTCCCGATCATAGGTCTTGCTGCCGGATGTAGTTTATCGTCATACCCAGGACTACCATCAGAACGAGTTCTCAATTAGGCATTTATGTAGATGACACAACTATTTAGCCATGCCTAAGTAGCAAATCCGACATGTCACCTTCTCCTCGTCTTCTCATTCTCTTTCACTCCCTGTAGCCCTCCTGCTTCTTTTGTGGCATTTTTCGCCTTGCATGGGGTGACATGAGAAAAAAACCCCAAAAAATTGTACTGTGGGGATGCTGATAGACTCGGGTGTTATGTTTTGGCAAACATCCTACGCCACATCATGATAATCTATTCACTTGGACCCTATCACAAGCAGGGCACCATCAAGCTCACTATGGTAGTGAATGATTTGTAAACAATCAGTCAGGTAGAATTACTATTTACAAGGTTTGTCTGGAATGTATCTAGCCATTTAATATTAGCGTGATTCCACAGAGTTGAATCACCTTCATTTACCCCGTGTTCATTCAGACAGCTCCCCCACCCCAAAGAACTGCTACGTAGTGGCACAGGCTCCCAGGTGGGTGCTTCCTTGAACACTACAATCTTAACCTCTTCAAGGATAAATCTGAAACAATCCCCGTTATCCTCATATGCTTCAGTCCCTACCACCTACTCTTCTAGTCACATCACATTATTATTCACATTTATTATCATTCACATTTATTATCATTCACATTTATTATTATTCACATTTATTATTATTCATATTTATTATTATTCACATTTATTATTATTCACATTTATTATCATTCATATTTATTATTCACATTTATTTTAAATCATATAAATATTCACATTTATTATCATTGACATTTATTATCAATTACATAAATATTCACTTTTATTTTCATTCGTTATTATCATTTTAACTATCTTGAGTAAATCCTGAGCAGTATTGGGTGAATTACATTTTTTTAATTAACTAAGATTGCCTTAGTCCGCTTCAAACGTTTCCTTAAATGTTTGACATTCAGTGACGCAGCAGCCAGTCTGTTGATATTCCTAAAATTTTCTCTTAAAACAATAAGTTTTTCAAGTCCAGTAGCTTTTATCGCTCTTTTCAGTAGTAATGGGAGTTTCCTGTTAGAATTTTTGGGTACTCTGTGTACTAGTGAGCTAGCAAAAATGAGCTGACTCATGTTATAGTCCACCAAGAGAAGGGTTAACCAATCAGAAAGCTCAAAACATTCAATCCGACGTGTATAAAGGCAGCCATTTTATTTTTTCTCCCAAAATATCTTCACTGCCAACCTCTGATATCGAAGACTTAAAGAATTACTTAACAGCTGCTGCTTTCTCCGAATCTTCACCGCCAACCTCTGATATTGAACACATTACGGGCTTCACTGGATTCCATATTCAGAGACTACGGCAAACATAGTTAACATTTCCTTCCTAACCTTTTGTTTGAAGTGGTGTAGAATATCAGAATCTTGGTTATGTCATAATCTTCTCTTGAATTTACATTTCATATACATCTTGGTTGTTGCTTTTGTTGAAAGTCCTCAAGTGATGTGGTTTCTATTATTTGGTACGATTTTTGTCGTCTCCGCTGGGCGAGCCAGTGTCCAGAATGCGATCCACTACACTCCCACGTGTCATCCTGTTTGGAGAACTCACCAGTGGCAAGAGGCTACGTGGGGGCCCAAATCGACGCTTCTGACACAGGCCAACATCGACCCTGAGAGCTGGAAAACCGTTGTTGCAAATCGGCCCTCCTAGCGTAGGGCCATCCGGGGATGGGTAGGTGGTTAAGCGAAGCTTTCGAGTCCAACCGTCAACATTAAGAAGATCTACGACGTGCTGTCAGAAGGGCCCGACTTGCTCAGCTGCGTCCGTAACCCACGCCCCCCCCCCTGTGACTCCTGCTCACGATTCTTCAGGAATAGGTTGGGCTTTTACAGCCATCTCCGCCACCGCCACCGGAGGGGAGAAAGGGAATAAGGAGAGAGGGGGACGATCCCGATGCTCGGATGTGGGAGGGTATCACCACTACTACTACGACTACAGTTCCTTGTTTCTGATTGTATAGCGCCAGTACCACGCGATTAGATGAAGGTTTCTCTTCGCCAAGAATTACTGACTTCATTCGCTCGAAGCCATTTTAATGATTGATCTAAGAAAGCGGTGGTATACAGATGACAGTTTAGATATTTCTGAAATGACATCCTGCATAGCATCCACATGAAAGCCTCGATCTGACGAGACTATTTCAGAACATGACTAGAGTTTTAAAGGTTAGTGTTTTGGTTTTGTAGTAATTGTCAAAGTAGAACGAAACTAACCCTAGCGCAGCCTATTCAAGGTTCAGTTTCCTCATCACTCGTACTAAATTTGTTGTAACTGATCTATACACCGAGATATTTGCATTGTTTGTTATTTACTTGTACTTAAAATAAAAGTCGGTGCTTACAGCCATATTAGGTGGAAGGGACACTTCTCGTCCCATCAGCAAAGTTAAGCAACGTCGAATCTGGTCAGTACCTAGATGGGTGACTACTTAGGAATACCAGTTGCTGTAAGCTTAAATGAGCGGGTGGTGTCATGGAAAAAAAGCTCGGAATGAGAAATCGGAGAGCCGGGTTCGAATTACAAGCCGGTTTCTCATCTTATCTCAAGCGCAAATACCCTGCGGCTATCATGAATCGAAGAGAGATATATTCGCTCAAGCGTATCACATCTCCCCCTAACATCACGCATTGGGCCATCACCGCAGGATAATGGCCCATTCAACCCCATGAATTTGGGTTGGGTTTACGTCCAACAAGGGGACCTTCACAAGATGACTTTAGCTTTTTGACTGGAAATAAGAGCTTTGAACCTAAATTGTCCCTTGGTGATATCTGGTAAACTTAGAAGTCAACAAGCCAATCCTATGTTTAGTCTTGATTCAAATTACCCTGACAGATTAATTTACAGCTTTACCCACCCAAGGTCCAGCCAGGCAAATAATCACCGGCTATATAGTAATCAGTCAGTTATGTGCCGTTCGTGATACACGCTTAGGCGATCATCTATCTTTCGATACATGACTAACGAGGCAGTTTTTTTTCCAGCAGTAGGTTGGCATTTCATTCTGCGGTAGACCAGTTGCCATCCAAGGCTATAGAACCTGGTCAGTTCTGTTATTTGAGGATGAGGATTTATACCTTTCTCAAGAGTGGTATTAGCACGTAAGTGAAGGTAATGGATTCGACTGGAATTCGAACTCGGCTCTCCGATTCCTCAACTGGAGCCGATACAATTAATTAGCATACGCTTCTACTTCCTTCTACACCAGGTTTCTTGTTGCAAGTTTGCACATCGGCTACATTTGGAATCTCAGGCAAGGTAGTAAAGCCGCTAAGGCACAAGGGGTTACAGGATGTGGAGGAAGTAGCAACAGAAACATTAATAATGAGCGAGAAGAGAAGAGAGCAAAAAGGAGGACCGTAGATAGTGATTGACGTTGCATTTAAATTTTTGCAGATTGAAATTGGCTGTAAAGCATGGAGCCGGAAGAGAGTTCCAAAAGCAAGAACTGCAAGAGAAGAAAGTGTTACTTATTGAGGAAAGAGGGCTTGGAAAATCTGATACTCACAGGACAGACTGAAGGCAAGAGTCAGGGGAAAACAACGCATAACATACTTCGTGAGCTTGAGTAAATGGATGGCAGAACAGGTTTTAGAAGAAATGACAAAAAGACAACATTTATTAAGAGCTACAAAGGACAGGAAGTTGTGGAGAATCATGGTCATGGAACATGGCCCATAAAGAAGAAGCTAAGTGCAACTATCTCACCTACTCTAACAGTTTCTTTCCTCGAATTTCTTGCCTGTGGACCCCTTTTCAAATTCTTGCATCCGTGGCCCTTACACTTTCTTGCGGATGTGTGATGTGTGTGTGTGTTGCAGAGGAATAGAAAGTTTGAATTATCAAAAGGTTTAAAATTGTGTGTGTTCAATAATCTTCCATCCACAACAATTAATACAAGATATAGAAATAATGATTCATAAACATCTTGTTTCAAAACGTAACAATTGAATTTATTAATGTTTGATATACATGCATGAATACTGAGTGAAAAGGTTAGACAGAGTTGAGTCTCTTAGATTAGGTAATATTTGTACCTAAGTTCATAAAGTAAAAGTAATTATTAAATTGTAGCTTAGAAGAATAAAGTTTCTTTAGAATGTTTGGAATTGTGTATTGTACACGTTGGTAAAAGTTCAGAAGAGATTTCAGAGTTCGTACTTGCGTGAATGTTGGTAATGGTCTTTAACGTCTGACTGCATTAGTTAACACAGGAGTTCTTGAAGATTACAACTTGGCAAATGAGACGCGATATATATATATATATATATATATATATATATATATATATATATATATATATATTTTTTTAAAAAGTAGGTCTATACAAAGTAGAGCAATATATTATTATATCTTTAATTGTAGTGATCTAAAATATTTTATTGTAATAATGTCTGTCTGTCTGTATATATATATATATATATATATATATATATATATATATATATATATATAAAATGATAGAAATTAAGGAGGATTTGAGATAATTAAGTAATTCATTAAATGAATTACTTAATATATATATATATATATATATATATATATATATATATATATATGTATAATCCACAGCCCATCAGTGCGACTAGACATCCGATTGTATACGTGATGTATATAAATGCTAAACCAAAATCCCAGACAGACGCGCGTGCGAGAGAGAGAGAGAGTGAGAGAGAGCTTACACGTGTTTTGTTTTTATAATTTTGTTGTACCACGTGACAGGCTCAAATGGAAAACGCGGGAAAACAGATTTTACGCGTGCAGGATATCTGATTGGTCGGAACTGACCAATCAGCAAGCTAGATTGAAGGTGATTAACCAATGAATGCTTGTTATATATTTTGTAAGATTGTGATGGAGAAAATTACAACAGGAATAGTGCATTTCCTAGTACGGGTTAACTGGCTGCTGTGGAAGATTCCATACACTCTTCAAAAATTGAAATGCAACGTCAATCGCCATTTTCTTTCTTCTTGAACACTGCTTCTTTTTTTTCTTCTTTCCTCAATCCTCAACATTTGCCGTCTTCACATTCTCTTTCAATTTCACTCCCTGTAACCCCCTGCATTGCTATAAATGTGGTGTTCCCTTCCAATTTCTTGTTTCCCTGATAAATACAATATCCAAAATTTGAAATGCAACGTCAATCGCCATCTTCTGGCTTCTTGAAATCTGTTCCTTTTTTGCTCTTTTCTTAAAATTCCTTTCCACTAAATTCAGCTAATTCTCTTTCACTCCTTGGACCTACTGCTTCTAGTGATGTCAAATTGATGAAAACACGGCGCCAGTCTAGTGCTGCGCTTAAACGAAAAAAAAAAAAAAACTCTAGGTACCACAGCGAAAAGCTTATCCGAAAAATTAACTTGAAAGTCTTTATAGAAAAGACACAGGGAGGCAACCTTACGGCGATGGGAAAGTGCTTGGAGCCGAGTTGCCACATCAGGACCAATAATATTGTTGATTCTTCTTTGTATCTTATAAAGGAGCCCAAGCCCAAATTATCAGTGTTGATGTCAAAGCCACTGCTAATATACACGTTGTATTTTCATGAATGATCATGTTCTTTTTCTATGTATCATGATTCTTTGGGAAGTGGACGATAATAGCTCTCCACAAATTCCCGCCCTTTGTACCGCTTAGAAATTTTTCTACTTAGATAGGAATGAACAGACTGGGGAGATACACTGACTGAAATACAGATAGATAGATAGATAGATACATAGATAGATAGGAAAAGATTGAGATAGATAAAGAGATAGATAGATTAGTGCAGAGTGAGAGAGATGATACATCGTGGTTAAAATGAAGTGATATTAAAAGAGAGAGATAGATAAATAGAAGGAAAGAAATAGGTAGACGGATAAATAGAATGAGATATCTAAGATATAAATAGACCGATATGAACAGATTAGGATTAATTGATTGATAGAGAGATATTAATAGAGTGAGAGAGACAGACTGACAGAATGATAGACAGACAGAAAGACAGACAGACAGACAGATAGATAGATAGATAGATAGATAGATAGATAGATAGATAGATGAAGTGAGTTAGATAGATACGAGCAGACTGAGATAGATAGAAAAGAAAATGACTGAGATAGATAAATAGATAAACAGAAAAGAAATTGAGTGAGAAGGATAGATAGACAAACATGAACAGACTGAGATAGATAGATAGATAGATGGATAGATACAAAACGAACAAGCAGAGATAGATAGATAGATAGATAAAGTAACTGAGATAGATAGAAAAGAAAGAAATTGACTGAGATAGATAGACACACAGATAGATAGATAGATAGATAGATAGATAGATAGATAAAGTGACTGAGATAGAAAAGAAAGAAATTGTCTGAGATAGATAGATAGATAGATAGATAGATAGATAGGGACAGACTGATGTATATATGAACAGCATGAGATAAATTTAAACGGACTAAGATAGCTAGATATGAACGGGGTAATATAGATAGTGAGAAACAAAGAGGCTGATATATATATATATATATATATATATATATATATATATATATATAGAGAGAGAGAGAGAGAGAGAGATAGATAGATAGATAGATAGATAGATAGATAGATAGATATGAACAGACTGAGATAGATTGAAAGCTTTCGGAAATGGCATCAATGTATAGAAGGATTTTAAAAATGAGAAAGAGAACGAGTCAAACTAGGACATCTTATCTCCGTAGACAAATTTATTCCATCTGCTTTCTTTAACTTTTCTTAATCTACTTTCTTTTTTCCCCTCTTCCATTTTGGTTTGATCTCTGAGTTTTCTTTGAAGCGAATTCACTGCAAACAAAATGGAGTCTGTTATTTCCATCAAGTGCACTTTTTGACCTGACTGACTTGCAAACCCGAAAGACTTCCCACTGGAATTTTAAGGAAAAGATCTGACAAAATTTCTTACCTTTGGGCTAATTTAGTGGCTGCCCTTAATGTTTATCTCCTGAGTTGATTAACAGCAAAGAATGCACACCGAAGGATTATGAAAGCAAGATGACATTATCTATCTATCTATCTATCTATCTATCTATCTATCTATCTATCTATCTATCTATCTATCTCAGTCACTTCTATCTATCTATCTATATCTATCTATCTATCTATCTATCATCTATCTCTATCTATCTATCTATCTATCTATCTATCTATCTATCTATCTATCTATCTATCTATCTCAGTCTGTTCATATCTAATTCATTCTGTTCATCTATCTATCTATCTATCTATCTATCTATCTATATATATATATATATATATATATATATATATATATATATATAGATAGATAGATAGATAGATAGATATATGGGCAGCAACCATTCTTTTAAAACATGTCATCGAACATGACAGACAAGGAAAATTTGATGAACGTTTTATATACTTTTTCTAATATTCTCCATGTTTCCATTAGGTGGAGTTAAAGAAGCTTCAAAATTGTCCATAGTCCCAAGTTCATGTTATTCCAAGAGCTTTCGTCCATTTCTTTAGTTATTTTCAAGTTTTTCCTTTTTTTTTATTTTTAGTTAACGTTGTTAATTTCTTTCCACGTTTGTCTGTTTAAGATGTCGTTTTGTGATATATAGTAGTAGCATTTATTTCGAGCCCCGCGAAAGGAACGTGGTTGGAATTCGAGTTGACGTCTTTCATTTTAAATAAAACAAAACATTTTTTTCCGTTGGTAAATAATGTGATATTAATTCTGAGTGCCAGATGTGAGGCTTTCTCTCACAGCGAGATGACCCAGGATTACAGGACCTATGAAATATATATATATATATATATATACATATATATATATATATATATATATATATATATATATATATATATATATATATATATGTTTGTATATATATATATATATATATATATATTATTTTTAAAACGTGGTCAATACAAAGTAGAGCAATATATTATTATATCTTTAATTGTAGTGATCTAAAATATTTTATTGTAATAATGTCTGTATATATATATATATATATATATATATATATATATATATATATATATAAATGATAGAAATTAAGGAGGATTTGAGATAATTAAGTAATTCATTTAATGAATTACTTAATATATATATATATATATATATAATCCACAGCCCATCAGTGCGACTAGACATCCGATTGTATATGTGATGTATATAAATGCTAAACCAGCATCCCAGACAGAACGCTCAATTCTAACAAAGAGCTATATATATATATTTAAACGGTACGCCCCCATCAAGGCAGTAAATGCACTAAGATACATCAGAACCTATAATATTGCAGGTTCTACTTTGGATTTTATCAAGGTAAATAGCAGGTGCACCGGACCATACGCTGGTAGCACTATTCTAACCATTGACGAATGGTAGACTTATAGACTAAGATAGATTCTGGATAGAAAAATTGCCTTACGCGACACTGTAAACCGACTTTCTTAGTAGCTGACTTCGCTATGGTTTCAATATAGTCTTTCCGTTTCGTGTCAGAAGAAAACATTAGCCATAAAAGGCGCAACGAGTGACTTTCCTTGAGTTTTGCATCATCCCTGATCATGAAAGGCAAAGGGTCTTTCAGATGATTAATGGAGAGAAGTTTAGTTTTTGAGGCGTTAAAATTAACGACGGCATCTTTTATGCAAATTAACGACGGTCTTGAGGCCATTTAGGACATCAGCTGTCATTTTGACCTCAATATATATATATATATATATATATATATATATATATATATATATATATATATTTAAAAATATATAAAAAAGAGAAAAACCGCCTACGTTTTTCGGTATAATGTAGATTTTTAAAAAATATATATTATACTTATTTTGCATATTTTTGCAAAATTATGGAAAATAAAGTATAATATATATATTTTAAAAATCCACATTATAACCAAAAGCGTTTGCGGTTCTCTCTTGTATTTAAAATATACACTTTTCTCCCGATGGATCAACCATAAACTCTTATATATATATCTATATATCTATATATATATATATATATATATTGTTTAAATAAGGCGTATTTAGGTAGCAAATATTCATTCGAACATGTTTTGATAAATTAACTGAAAAGTTATGTCTGTTTAATTATTTATTATGTCTCTCCAATTTCTGAATATTATGTTGTATATCGGGATCGAAATCATGAATCAACTATCCAAAGTTTGTATTTTTTGTCCTGTTTTGTTTAAGTTCTTTCAACTGTCTCAGTACTTACTTGACTGGTTATCATGTTACGTATATTCGGCATTGTATATTTCTACACCAGTGTCAGTCACTTCGTTGCCGAAATCTGACTGGCTTATAGTACTACTACTACTACTACTACTACTACTACTACCCTTTCTACTACAACTAATAATAATTCTATTATAAATTCCATAAGAAATGTTACAATTTCTTCAAAAGATGCCAATTGTATTGAATCGCATTTGATATACACCAGCCAATGCATCAAAGATAACTTGATTGATGTGGGTTGCACAACAAAAAAGTAAAAGCCACAGGTAGGATCTTGTACACAGCAATGTGACATCACCGAAGTTGGGTAACATGTTATCACAAACGATTGTAATTTCGACGAACATCTGGTGCTCTTACTGAAAAATATGAAAAATCCACCGACATTTCCTCCTTTAAAACAGCTGATGTATACAAACTAGAAACATCCCTACCCGGGGGAATATATAAATATTAGGATAGTTTTATAATATTTACACTAAACTGTTAAATTAACTGCTCTTAGTAACTAATCAAGTAACGGAAAATTTTAAAATAAGCCCAACTCCATCATGTTACTCACGTTTTAGTTGCATTTCCTTCGCGCTTGCTGCATTCCATTCGTTTTGACGCGTTGATTACCAGTACAACCGTTTTTCACAAGACAAGCAACGTTTGTATTATTATTCGAATTGTCTTCACAATAAATTCTTCAGAAATGCATATAAATTTCACAGGATTAAAAATTCCATTTTCTTGTTTTTATTTAAGTTTTATTTTTATTTATTTAATCTTTTGTTAAAGAGATTTCTATCCCGAAAAACCCAAGGGATATGAACGAAAGGAGGAATCATTTTTACTTATCGTTTTTGTGACTTATATATATATATATATATATATATATATATATATATATATATATATATATATTTTTAACCAGTAATAATTGAGAACAAATAAATAAAAAACAATAAAAACATTATTGAAGACAACTATTACATAATATGAAGAATCCTAATTATGAAATTGCCATCTTGATGGAAACTAATCACGAGCATTTTTTTTTATATCACCTCATTTTTAAAATGCATCAAAATATACATCTGCGTTTTTTTTTATATAAGTAAATATATTGTGCTTTTCGGCGGAGAATCATGATTAAACTTTTTCTAACACACAGTCTTCCCCACTCTTTTTATTTAAATATTTGTATGTATAAAAAGAAAGTATAAACAAAAAAGTCTTCAAATAATTGTCGGACTTTGCCCATTTCATAATATATATATATATATATATATATATATATATATATCGTTCTGGGTATGACGATAAACTACATCCCCGTCCTGGGTAAGACGATAAACTACGTCCAACAGCAAGGCCTCTGATAATATGTTTTTGAAAAAATAATGTTGTAAGCTGTACATTTTTGAAAAAAAATAATATTACCAGCTATACGTTTTTGAAAAATAATATTACCAGCTATACGTTTTTTGAGAAAAAAAAATATTAACAGAAATGGATTTTTGATAAAACAAAATATTACCAGAAAAGAAAAGTTGATATACCGAGGTTGATATACCGTAAAATAAAACAAAAACAAAACAAACCAAACCACACACAGACACACACACACACACACATATATATATATATATATATATATATATATATATATATATATATATATCCTGTTTTCGTGCTAGACGATTTTTCTCACCTGTATCTGTCATGCACCTTTATACACTTGCTGACTGTTTCTTCTATCGCACGTCTCGCCTGTGGGACTATCTACCGGCTTCTTTCTTTCCAACCAAATCAAACATTCAATATTTAATTGATCCGATCTTCTTATTTCGTTTTCTAAGGCTTATTTAGAACTTCTCAAAAATTTAAAAGAAATGCCAATCGTTATCGTCTGTCTTCTTCATTCCTCTTTTTTTATTGTTCCTGCTCCTTAATAATGTTTTTTTTTTTTTTTTTTTTTTCACATTCAGTAAGCCATTGAGTCTAAGTGGATTTATTGCCTGGCTTGATGTCATATGATAAAAAATAGATTTCTGTAAGAGACATTTATGTTAATATATGAACTCATTTTTCAGTTTTAATTTCTATATTTTTTTTCTTTTCGTTGGTTATGTAGACACCAGGTGTTTATCCTGTGGCATTGGTGTTTATGTACAGAGGTTGGACAAAATAATTGGAACACTTGTTAAATTCAAAGAAAATTTATTTAATATGGAGTTGGTCCTCCTTTAGCCTCACAGACATCTTTAATACGTCTAGGAATGGAATCACAGCTTCCTGACTTAATCCAGAGGAATTTTCAGTCATTCTTCCATTAAAACCTTCTCCAGCTCTTTACGACACGACGGTGGAGGATAGCGGCTCCTAACTTGTTGCTCCAAAATGCACCACAAATGTTCAATAATATTGATATCTTGAGATTAGGGAGGCCACTCCATGTGTTCTAGCTCACTTTCATGCTCTTCATACCAATTCTTAACCACTCAAGCGGTATGTATTGGAGCATTATCATCTTGGAAGAGGCCGTCACCATCAGGGAATAAAGTCTTGGCCATTGGATGAACATGATCTCCCAAAATGTTCAGGTAATCTTTGCTGTTGATTCTACCATGCAGGGCAACTATTGGACTGAGACATTTCCATGATATGGCAGCCCAAACTATCACTGATCCACCTCCATGCTTCACTGTTGGAAGAAGGCAGTCAGGGTTGTAAGCTTCTTTGGGCTGCCTCCACACAAACTCGCCCTGAAAAACTGGACTTGTTTGAGAATATGACTTGCTTCCATTGGTCTGCAGACCAGGTATTGTGATCTCTGCACCACTTCAACCGCTTTTGAATGTTGCGAGTGGAGATAATAGGTTTCCTCACAGAGGCTCTTCCATGATATGCAGCATTATGGAGCTGATGGTGAACAGTTTTAGTAGAAACTGAACTATTCAGTTGGTTATTCAACTCAGCAGTCACTGATGATTTTTTGCCACATTGCGTTTCAATGCACGTCAGTACGTTTGCAAGTCCGGCCCGAATTTCTACGGTTGCTAGAGGTCTTGCCCTGTTTCTTGAATTGCATCAGTGTTCTTGATATAGTAGCTCTTGAAAAACCAAACAGTTCAGCAACCTTAGTGATCGAGGCTCCTGCCAAGCGAATTCCAACAATTTGCTCTTTTTCGAACTGGGAGAGGTCACGCATTTAGCTTTAATTTTACTAAATTCTAAAAATAAATAAGCCAAAGACGGTAAATTAGATAAATAAACGTATATACAATAGATATAACCTGCAATTACGAAGTTTTAGTTAAAGTTCTTAATATAATAGGTCTTTGAAATATAGGAGTGGATTTTGCAATTGTTCCAATTATTTTGTCCAACCCCTGTATTTATAATGTTTTTAAATTCTTATTATTTTGTTTTCATTGGTTTCATATACATCACGTGTATACCTCAAGGCATTTGTGTTTATTTTTTATTTTAATTATTTGATAATTTAAAATATATAAGTGTTTATTAGATTTATTAGTATATATATATATATATATATATATATATATATATATATATATATATATATATATATATATATATGTGTGTGTGTGTGTGTGTGTGTGTATGTCTGCGTGTGTGCTTGTGTGGATATGCGGTTGGCGCAATGGTTCTGGTTGCAGAAAATGGAATCTGCAAGCTAATTTGAAATTCTGGTCAAGTCTGTTGGATCCACTTACACACAGAGGAGAAAAAGAAAAGAAAACGCCTCCTTTTTTTATCCGTTCTATGTTATATAGAAATGTAGACGGAGCTGTCTAGCCATGGCTGCCAGCCTGTTTAGTTGTATAACAAGTCAGAATTTATGGTTGATAGCAAGAGGAAAAACCTAAGTTGCGAGATAAGAACTGGAGATATCCAAATCAAACCAGTACAGAACTTTAAATATTTGTGAAGTGTTTTAATAGCGGATAGAAAATGTGACACTGAAATCCGAAAGCACATTCGCGCAGCATAAGACGCCTTCCAAAAGCTAAGCCAAGTATTAAGAAAAGTGAACAGTTTGTTGGAAAGAAAGAAAAGAAATCCGCCCATATGACACTGAAAGCTGGACAAAACGTCTGGTCTGGTTCTCCAGCTATATATTAAGAAATTCTTGATAAACTAAAAAGAATCTGCAATGTTATTAGTCCTGAACTGGCATCTCGGCTTCAGTCACTTTCCTACCTCTGTAATTTACCTTCCCTGTGATCTTCTATAAAAACTTCGATGGTAATTGTCCTGATTGTTCTTCTATCATACCTAGACTTTATGAATGTAAGTGCAGTACTAGATTGGCGGCAAGGTCTCATCATTTTAAAGTTGAAATGGATAGATGTCACCGTAAGTTCTATATTAATAGTTTCTTCCCTTGCATTTCTTGCTTGTGGAACTTCCTTCCGGCTTCTTGCTTTCCAGTCAACTTTGATCTTCAAAACTTTAAATGCAATGTCAATCATTATCTTCTATCTTCTTAATTCTTGTTTTTTTTTATTGTTCTATTTACTTAATAGTATTTTTTTCATATTCTTTAACACCCAGTATTCCCTTGTGTCTTAGTGGCTTTATAGCCTTGCTTGGCCAGATGTAACCGTAAGTTCTATGCTAACAGTTTCTTCTATCGTACTTTTCTCTTGTGGAACTCTCTTCTTGCTAGTTGCTTCTCAGTCAACATTGATCTTCAAAAATTTAAATGCAATGTCAATCATTATCTTCTGTTTTCTTAATTCTTCTTCTTCTTAACAGTAATTTTCTCTCTTATTGGTTCACTATGTCACGATAAACAATTTTTCAGTTTAATACTTTCATGGTAATTGTTCTGATGAACTTTCCTCTGTGGTACCTAGATATTATGAATATTTTACATCATAGTGGCTTTAAAGCCTTGCTTGGAAAAAAATGAAAAAAAAAGAAAAAATCTCCAACTATTTAAATGTAATGTCAATCGACGTCTCCAGATGCCTAGATCTATCCCCTATCCTTCTCTTTATCCTTCCTCCATCACTCCTTTTTGCTCTCCCCACAACTCTCTGTAACCCCTTGTAACCCCTTGGAACCTCTTGCATGCTAGTGGCTTCCCGCCTTGCTTGGAGTGAAATGCTTAAAAAATCAAAAAAATCAAAAAAACAACGTATTTTTCTGAAAAAATTTTAACCTTAGATCTTTTTATCATTTTAATTCCATGTTTGCTGAAATAACTTCTTTTATTAATGTTGTGTCACAAAACCTTTTTTCCTTTAATATTTGTTTTGCTGGATATACATGTACAGCCAGTGTAATAGTTATTGGTCCACAAAATCAACAAATTGAGTTCAGGTTCCAGCTGTTGCATTCACATTCACGCTAATGCCCTTGGGTTAGTCATGAATCCATTTAGTTCCTCCCACAGCAAAGATGAATGGGCTCTATAGCCTTTGTTGGCATTTAGTTGAGGAGAAAGACAATTTTGAATTGAAAAAAGGGGCGAAAGCAATAGGAAACCACTCCGCTATGTTTCCCCAAAAAGTCACAGTAATTCACAAATAAAAAAGAAAAGGAATCTATGGGGATGATCACCCATGACCTGAAGAGACATGGTATTTTAAAAAGAAGCTAAGAAAGTTGGTTCACTATATCTTACTAGACAATTTTTCTCACCAGAATCTATCTCACATATTTAGAAATTTACCATTTGGCCTTGCTTTGAATATTGCTGCCACATCTGCTCTGGTGCTCCTGCTATACATTTAGAGATTCTTGATAAATGAAACATAGCTTCCCTGTGCCTTTTCAATTTAATACTTTCATGGTAATTGTTCTGATGAACTTTCCTCTATGGTACCTAGATATTATGAATTTAAGCACAGTACTAGATTAGTGGCAACCATTTTACAATTGAAATGGCTAGATGTAACCGTTTCTCACACTTCTCACTTGTGGAATTCTCTTCCCGATTCTTGCTTTCCAGTCAACTTTAATCTTCAAAAATTTAAATGCAATGCCAATCATTATCTTCTGTCTTCTTAATTCTTGTTCGTCTACTCAATAGTATTTTTTTCATATTCTTTAACACCCAATATTCCCTTGTGTCTTAGTGGATTTATTGCCTTGCTTGGCCACATGTAAGTAAGTTCTATGCTAACAGTTTCTTCTGTCACACTTCTTGCTTGTGAAAATCTCTTCCAGTTTAGTGCTTCCCAGTCAACTTTGATGTTTAAAAATTAAAGTGCAATGTCAGTTGTTATCTTCTGTCTTCTTAATTCTTTTTTTTATTGTTCTCTTTCCTTAATAGTGTCTTTGTTTTTCGTATTCTCCCATACTCAGTAACTCTTTGCGTCTTAATGGATTTTTTTACTGTATATACATAAATTTTCTATATGAGGCTAGTTAAAAAAAATCATGCGAAAGAAATAAAGTACATGTTTTATTGTCTACATATAATTTTGCTATATGAAGCTATTTAAAAAAAAGAATCTTGCGAAAGAAATAAAGTAAATCTTTTACTTACAAAAATTTATAAGGCTGATAAATGACATCAATATGTGAGGACAGCGACTGAAATAGAAAATGATAAAATGTTTTTTTTTAAAAACAGCACACAAGGAACGGAAGACAAAAATTACAAACATCATTAAATCAGAACCAAAATCCTGTCATTCAAATTGAACAAATCTTAGAAAAATAGTTGACTAAAATAGAAATGTCATCAGTAGAACGATCTACTAATCTGCCTGACTTCGGTGAATGGAAAAAAAAAAAACTACTTGAAACGCTATTTTTGTTCAAAAAAACCATAAATCGTGAAGGGATATTTTTGCATTTCACTGAGTCATTTTATTTTTATTATTGAATTTAAATAATTGATTGATTGAAAATAATTGTAAATTATTATTATCGTCAGAACAAAAGTGAATTTTAATTAAAAAAAAATACTTGGATATATATACAGGACAATAAAATATTAAGAAACATTAGAATTTTATTAGAAACAAATACATTGAATCAATAGCTTCATCTATCGCAAGGACATTTGATTCTGTATGTCACGCCAGAAAGCTTTTCTCGCCGAAGTCCATCCTTTAAATCTACGAATCAACCATTCGCCCTTGCATGGAATATTGCTGTCATATATGGTCTGGAGCCCCGCTGTTCGTCTTAGAGTCTTCAACAAAATTCAGAGACGAATATGCAATGTGGTTGGCCCTGATCTGGCATCTCGTTTACAGTCGCTCTCTCTCACAGATGTGCCGTCTCCTCCCTCTGTCTTTTCTACAAATACTTTCACGGTAACTGCTCCGACGAGCTACTTTCGCTAGTTTCCCAAACTGCATGAATTTAAACGTGCTACTAGGTGGCATTTCAGTCCCATCATTTCACTGTCGAAACGGTTAAATATAGCCATCTCTTCTACTCCAATAGCTTCATGTCTCGCACTTCCTGTCTGTGGAACTCCCTTCCTCTTACTTGCTTCCCTGATAGCTATAATCTCCAACTATTCAAATGCAATGTCAATCGACATCTCCAGGTGCCTTGATCTATTCCCCGTCCTTCTGTTCATCCTTTCCTCTTTCCCGCCTCTTTACTCTTGCTCCCACTCTCTGCAACCCCTTGCGTGCTAGTGGCACTCCCGCCTTGCTTATAGTGAAAAGCTTAAAAAAAAGAAACAAAGAAGTTACTGCTATGTGTCGTCAATCCTCCTATATGGCAGTGAATGCTGAACAGTTTCTTCACAGAAGAAGACAAGTCATGAGGCAACAGAAACAAAGAAAAGAGTGCTCGACTGGTATACAATATTAATACTGCTATATAGCAGTTAATACTGGAATGTTTCCTGGCAGATGAAGAGGAGACTAAAGACCACAGAAACAAAGAAATAAATGCTGAATTGCTATGTAATATCAATTCTCTTATACGGAAGCGAATGCTGGATAATTTCTTCACAGATGAAGAGGAGACTTCAGGCAACAAAAACAAAGACAAGGGTGCTGAAATTCTGTGTAATATAAATCCTTCTACATGACAGTGAATTCTAGATAATTTCCTCACATATGCGGAGCGTTGAGGAAATAGAAACAAAGAAAAGGGTGCTGAACTGCTATCTAATATCAATCCTCCTATATGGCAGTGGATGCTGGACAATTTCCTGACAGATGAAGAAGAGACATGAGGCAACAGAAAGAATGAAAAAGAGTTGAACTGCTATGTAATATCAATTCCTCTATATGGCAGTGAAGGCCGAACAATTTCTTCCCAGATGTAACCACTAAGATATAATTTTACGAAAGGATGCTGAGTAGACAGTGTGAATTTCAAAGACAATATTTGGCTATATACAGAACAAATAAGTATTAAGAAACACGAAACTTTCGTTAGAATCAAAGAAAATTGTGCTAAAACTCTGTGGCCTCAGTCATCAAATATGGCAGTAAATACTGAACAATCTCCTCACAGATAAAGAGCAGTCAACAGAGATGTGTTTCTACAGAAGGATACTGAAAACACCATGGAAAGATCATCGAGGAAGTTTTATTAAAAACTAGACTATCCGTGACCCGTTGGGTCACTGACGGTTCAGATTATAAAACATTGAAGTTGATTTCAACATACCATTGGAATGAAAGTTGATTTTATCACGATGCATTCAAATATTTCAATTCGTTCGTGTCAACATTGGTCTGGTTTACAAGTTAATGTTTAACATTTTACTGATTGTCTATTTAATACGAATAGAACTTCCATGAAAATATTGGGTTTTAAATCAGATAAACATAAAAAATATTTTAATATGCCAAAAATATTTTTAAACCATATTCAATTGAGATATTTTAAAAATATTTAAAATATTTTTTGTTTAAAGATTGTTAAAATATAAATAAATACAAAAAACTGGACGGAACAGCAGATCGGGATCTCTTTGTGTCTGTCTTTAACTTAAGAATATTTTAATAAAAAAATTGACTGCTTGAAAAAAGTTAAAATAAATATACTTACTTTATAAACAAGTTTTATTTTTAAATCTTATTCACTTAAAATATTTGTTTTAAATCAGATTAGCTTAAAAATATTTTTTTAAATATCTAAAACATTGTTTGTTAAAAGAAGGCTGAAATATAAATCATTACTCTACAAACAACTGGACAAAACAGCAAAGTGTGATCTCTTTGTGTATGTCTTTAATTTAAAATACTTTAATTAAAAAAATTGTCGGTTTGACAATTTTTTTAATTAAAGTAATTTAAATGAAAGTTAAAATAAATCATTATGCACCAGACGGGCGAATCGCACAAGCATGCAATCACAGACTTTTGTGGATAGACACAAAAAGGACACACTTCAATTTCCAGTGAGAAAGAGAGAGCAGAGATATCTAGGATTTATTTTAGGATTTTTATACTTTTAAAAAAAACTTTGCACAATTACAATTATATTTCGACACCATAAATATGTCTCCTCACTCTCCAGAAATTTAACATCACCTGAGGAGACATATTAGCATATATTGGGCCTAGTATATATATATATATATATATATATATATATATATATATATACACATAGATATGTATATATATATATATATATATATATATATATATATATATATATATATATGACTCTCCCGTTGAATTCGACGTATGAGGGTCAAGCAAATCAATTTCTAGGAACCGGTTTTGTGCAGAACCATCCACACTTTTGAAAGGCCGAATACAGAGCCCTGGTGCACTACGTGCAACAAGGTCTCCAAACAACCATCCGCAGGTTTTGTATTTAGAGATGTTCTTCTAGACCAGTTGCCATCCAAGGCTATAGAACCCAGTCTGCCCTGTTATTTATCCATAGCTGGAGGCAGAAGAAGAGAATTCATATCTTTCCCAATTGATTTGACTGGAATTCGAACTCGGCTCTCCAGTTCCTGAATCAAACCCGCTAACCATTACTCCACCGTGCCTTTCCGTCTGTCTATCTATCTTCCTCCCCCTCTCTCTTTCCCTCTTTCTCTCTCTCTCTCTCTCTCTATATATATATATATATATATTGGCAACAGGAATTCAATGAAACAAGTTTTATTAAATTCAACCTACAATGTGTGACTGAATTTTTCAAAAATTATATTTTACAATTTTTGAATCGCACTAAAATCCAATTTGTGGAGAAAAAGCCCAAAGTTGATGTTCTTGTTTAAGAACATTTGATAATCTCTGGCCATTCTCAAAAAACATTAAATTTGTCAATGACATATATAAAAGAATTTGATTGGGGGTTTCATTTTTAGGCGCATAACACTGCAAATTTAATTATATGTGTGTCGTTTAAATGATATCAGGTCTAATATGGTTTATGGCATTGACTATATTATCGTTCCTGATTATGACCAGACCCGTTCCCAACAAAATCATGAAAAATTTGAACAGATTCTGCACAAAGTTAATGTCTATATATCTATATCTATATATCTATATCTATCTATCTATCTATCTATCTATCTATCTATCTATATATATATATATATATATATATATATGTGTGTGTGTGTGTGTGTGTGTGTGTGTGTAAGCAAATATATGGATATAGATCCGACAGTATGAAGAAAAATATACGGAAAAAACAAAAATCCTAATATGCAATTATGCTGTTTTAATGTTAATATAATGTCAACGTCGGACGTTTCGGTCTAGTAGACCATCTTCAGGACATATTTATAAAACATAATTTAATGTTAATAATGTTTTATGAATATGTTAATGTTAATTATGTTTTGTATTATTGTAGTAGAAGCAGAAAGCGAGGAAGTAAGAAGAAGGAAGAGTAGTAACAAAAGAAGAAGAAAAGGAAGATGAAGAAGAAGAAAAAGGGAAGAGAAGACGAGAAAAAGTAGTAGTAGAAGTAAAGAAGGGGCGATTTGAAGAAGAAGAAGAAGAAGAAGAAGAAGAAGAAGAAGAAGAAGAATGACTAAAGCGAGGGAGAAGAAAGAAATGAAGTAGGATACTGATAAGAAGAAAAAGAAGAGGGAGATAACGATGAAACAATAGGAGGAGAAGAAAGAGAAGAAGAAAAGAAAGAAAAGAAGCAAGAGAAGAAGAAAAAGTAAAATAAAAAATAAAAACAAAGAGCATAGAACATTTTTCTTTAGATATGAAGAGAGAAAATTTGTTTTACGTTCTTTCTTTTTGTCTCTAGAAACTATGGAAGATTTTGGAGAAAGATGAAAAAGCTAAAACAAGTGAAGAAAAACGAAATTAAATTTTGTATGCACTCATGAAGAAGCTAAACACCTAAGGAAATTTGTCGTGATAACCATCATTACAAAATAGTGTGGCGGAGATAAATCTGGAATTTTTACCTTGCAACAACGGCAATGGAGTAGCGGTGTTTCGTGAGTGCAATTAGAAAGTACTTCGTTTCTATAGATGCCTGGCCATTGATGCACGTGATGCTTATTAATCGACGAATCGAAATGTCTTCAGATATCATTGAATCGTCGTATAGTCTGACGTGCCTTTACCGATTGGGCCACAGAGGAGCGTTCGGTTAGCAAGGTCTATTTTACTGTATTTAAACACAATTCTCCATGATTTTCTCTCATACATTCATATCTGCTCGATGCGTATCCAAATGTAAAAAAATGACGTCACACATTATGAAATGGACAAAATCCGACAATTATTTTAAGACATTTTTATACGTTCTTTTTATAGATACAAATATCTAAATAAATTGCTCTATTTATAATAAACAGTATTATTAACAACATTTACCGGCCTGAATGTCCGAGAAATTTTCATAGAAAATATGCGTCCTCCGACAGGAATCGAACCTGTATCCTATACGGAACCGTCATATAGCCTGACGTGCTTTTACTGATTGAGCCACAGAGGAGCGTTTCGGTTAGTAAGGTCGATTTTACTGGGTGTTTTACTGTTTTTTCACGCTAACCATTGTTTACATTTGGATACGCATCGAGCAGATATGAATGTATGAGAGAAAATTATGGAGAATTGTGGTTTAAAAACAGTAACATTTGAAATGCATTTGGATCATCAGACTACGAGGACAATTACTGGCCCGAACGAAAGACACATAAGAAGCATTCTGGCGCCACCAGGACGCCCGAGTTCGTCGCCGACGTTGCCGAGGTTGTCAAAGAGGACCCAAGAAAAAGCCACGTGGAAAATTGCCAAGTAAATGGGCACCAGCAGGCGAACAATCGGGTGTATGATCAAGGAGGACATGAATTGTAAATCTTACGTGCTCAAGAGGCACCACTTGCTCACCGTACCACTAGTTACCCGACTTATACTAACCAATCATTGACAGAGTGTAATCCTCTCGAGTATTTTATGTTTGGTGTTTTGGAAACGAGGTTAACAGCAGGCCCTACAACATCGAGGATACTCTCAAGGCAGCCATTACGGACAGCGACGTCGTTCTCAAAGCTTTTTCCAGCTTCCAGTACCATCTGAAGAAAGCGGTTTCGCCAAACGGGGTCACATTGTGTGATTTTTATACCTTATATATGTAATGTGTATAAATTTTCATTGAAATATATTAATTTGTTATATAAAAAAAACTGTTTTATTGTTCATTAATTTTTCAGGTTAACCTACAACACAATATATATATATATATATATATATATATATATATATATATATATATATATATATAATTTATAATTTTAAGGTGTACTATATTTATGGGATAAAATGGTCAATATCAGAGATAGAGCGTATGTAAATATAAAAAGTGAACATTGAAGACAACAACGCTCAGGGCGACAGGCTGTTTCATGCTAGGCGACCTGGTGATTGCGCCTGGCATGAAACAGCCTGTCGCCTCTGGAGCGTTGACTTCAATTTCAGTTTCATATATATATATATATATATATATATATATTGTGTTATGTTATAGATATATTTCATTTTATAGATACATACATATACATATATATATATATATATATATATATATATATATATATATATATATATATAAATAAAAATGAAATGAGAACGAATCAAATATAAAATCAAACGTTCACAACATTCATTTTAAAATAGTGCTAAATACAAGAGTAGAGCAATATTCTTTATTATAGGATATTACATTCGAATATATGTAAAACCGCTAGATAAATGCATTCGTGTTTTGATGCATATCATTGCATCTCATGAGACCGCCTGAAGAGATGCGATGATATGCATCGAAACATGAATGCATTTATGTAGTGGTTTTATATATGTTCGAATATAACATCCTATAATAAAAATATATATATATATATATATATATATATATATATATATATATATAACCTAGCTTCTCTATCTTTTTATAAATACTTTCATACAACTTCACTTTACATAGTCTTCATGAATTTAAGCACAGTCCTAGATTGGTCGCATGTTCTCATCATTTTACTATTGGAATAACTAGATGTTACCGTAAGTTCTATGCTAAGAGTTTCTTTAATTCGCACTTCTTTTTGCGGAATTCATTCTGGCTTCTCTCAGAGTAAAATAAGATCTTCAAAAATTTAAATGCAACGTCAATGGCTATCTTATGTCTTCTTAGGTTCTCATCTTTTATTGTTCTTGTTCGTTAATAGTTTTATAGAAAAATATGTCTTCTCCGAACCTGTATCATGGGAAATTTGTAGTTTAAAAACAGTAATTTGACTTTGCTAAATAGATGCTTCCTCTGTAGCTAAATGGTATAGCACGTCAGACACGGTTTCCGTGTAGGACATAGATACGATTACTGTCGGGGGATACATATTTTCTATTAAATTTCTCGGACATTCTGGACGGTAAATGTAGTTAATACTGTTTATTATAAACATAGCAATTGCTTAAATATTTGTATCGATAAAAGTAGGGTAAAAACAGAAAATATATTAAAATAATTGTCGGACTTAGTCCATTTCATAGTATATGATGTTATTTGTTTACGTTAAGATATGCTTCGAGCAGATATGAGCGTTCGAGAGAAATCATGGGAAATTTGTTGTTTAAAAACAGTAGTTGACGCTTCTTCTGTAGATATATATATATATATTTAGCTTCCTCTGTAGCTATATATATATATGTGTGTGTGTGTGTGTGTGTGTGTGTGTGTGTATATATATATATATATATATGTATATATATATCCAGACATATATATATATAATATCCCGTCACATTTCGCTTACGTTGCAACACTAACTAGTTCTACGAAATTCACCATTGTCTCTTCCTAAACAAATAATGATTTGAAAATGTTAAATGATTGGATCACAATTGTATAGTAAAAATACCAGCAATAGATTTTTATAGCAATACGACCAGTAATACATTTTATGTGTAGCTGAAGCCATAAAAGTGTGCTCAAAAAATTTATATTCCAGCATTAAATAATCCATAGATGTGGATATGCCGCTAAACAAAATCAACCACACAACTATTTTTTAATCCTTTCCCCCCCGCAAGCAAGACCTTAAAGCTACTATCATACAAGGTGTTACCGTGTGAAAGAATCTGAGGAGCAAATATTAACGAGGGAGGACAATAAAAGAACAGGATTCAAGGAGAAAAATGACGATTGACATGGTATTTAAATTTTCGAAAATCTAAGCAAGAATCCGATAGAGAGTTTCACAAGTATGAAGGGCGAGTGAAGAAACTGTTAGTATAGGATCTATGGTTATATCTAGCAGTTTCAACTGTAAAATGATGAGACCTATCAGCCAATCCAGTACTGCTACTAAATTCATAAAGTAGAGGTACTAAAGAGGAAAGTTCATCATTACCGTGAAAATGTATATTAAAAAAAATATTATTCTGTCTTATAATTAACCTTAGCTAGCCACAATCACTGACGCAAACAAACCATAATATTCCTTACACCAAAAGAACACATTCTTACTTCATACACTAAAAAAACTCAGAATCTCTATAACGTCCTAACTCGCCCCCATATGTGCAATTTTTGTCCATGGGTGCAGAGGAATAGAACAACAATGAAGTAAACTAATATTTTTGTTTTAATACAAAAATCTGGCACAAGGCCAAAAGTGGGGTTGGGGAAAGGCGAGTTTTCAATTTGACTTATCTAAAAATTAGCTAGCCACGATTTCTTACCCCCGAAATACCACAGTATTCACGGCACTAAAAGAACGCATTCTTACTTACCATTCTTCCTACATCCACCGTAATACCTCAATGTCTCTATGTAGTCCTACGCATTCTTACTCACCATTCTTACTACATCCACCGTAATACCTCAATGTCTGTATGTAGTCTTACGCATTCTTACCCTGCATTCTTCCATCCACCGTAATACCTCAATGTCTCTATGTAGTCCTACGCATTCTTACTTACCATTCTTCCTACATCCACCGTAATACCTCAATGTCTCTATGTAGTCCTACGCATTCTTACTCACCATTCTTACTACATCCACCGTAATACCTCAATGTCTCTATGTAGTCCTACGCATTCTTACTTACCATTCTTCCTACATCCACCGTAATACCTCAATGTCTCTATGTAGTCCTACGCATTCTTACTTACCATTCTTCCTACATCCACCGTAATACCTCAATGTCTCTATGTAGTCCTACGCTTTCTTACTTGCCATTCTTACTACATCCATCGTAATACCTCAATGTCTCTATGTAGTCCTAACTAGTTCCCATATGTACAATTTAAAGCAATAAAGGAAAGTTCCCCAAAACAATTACCATGAAAGTATTTATAGAAAATTCACAAGAATAATTCTGGGAAAGTGACTGAAATCGAGATTCCAGATCAGGACCGATAATATTGCAAATTAAGATTTGAATTTTATCAAAAATTTAAATAAAGAAGAATGAAATCAGATGTTGCAGCAACATTCAATGCAAAAATTGTGTAGAAAATTTTCGTTTTGTGTTTAAAAATGTTTTTTTTTTTCTTCGTTTTGGCACGATCTTCATTATAACAAGAATCAAGTGATCGGAAAGCTTGTGGAGACCTTGTACCGCATACCCAGAGTTGTGAAGCCTTGCATGAAAATGTTCATTTATTTCATGAATAAATCTTACGATATTTCATGGCTACTGCTCTGACGAGCTCTTTTGCCTGGTGCCCTGACTACATGAAGTTAAGCATACTACTAGATTGGCAACTAGGTCCCACATTTTTACTGTCGAAATAGCTAAATGCAACCGCCTTTTCTATTCAACATCTCCTTTTCCCGCACTTTCCACCTGTGGAACTCTCTTCCGTTTATTTGCTATAATCTTAAAAAAGTAAATGCAACGTCAATCGCTATCTTCTATTTTTTTTAATCCCGTTCACCTTTTGTCTTTTCCTTAACCCTCTCGATACTCAAACTTCTCTCACTTTCACGCCCTGTAACCACCTGTGCACTAGGAGCATTCCTGCCTTGGTTGGGTGAAATGATTATATATATATATATATATATATATATATATATATATATATATATATATATATATATGAGATTTTAAAAACAGCAGATATTTTTATACATAGTGCTTAATATTAAAAATATTAAAATAATATTAAAAATAGAGCGTTAATAATATGTAAAGATTACTTAGCTTTTAAATATCAATTTTATCCCGACATCGATGTTTCTTGGTAAAATTTCCAGTCTTCAGGGGTGGTGGTTTTAAAACGGCATTTCCATTTTTTTTTTCAATTTATCCATTTCAAAAAATTTAAAATTATAAAGATATTACCAATAAACATCGATGTCGGAATAAAATTGATATTTAAATGTAAATCTATTAATCTATATATATATATATATATATATATATATATATATATATATATATTAATTAAAATGTTCATAGTCTGATCTACTTACATATATATATTTACATTTATATTTTGGTCAGCCTATGAACTTTTCAGTCGTCCATTGTATATTATACTATGCTATTTCTAATTAGTATAAATGATTTTTTTTAGTGGCCATAAGTATTTGAGCTGCTTGCCATTGTTTCTTTATATTTTTAAGCAATGAAATTATTAACAACTGGCCGAGACTCAGATGTCATGCAAATTGAAAAATATTGTCTCTAACATAAATCGAACCATTATCAATTTGTTCCATCATGGCGTTTTTAGCCAAAGTGTGCCACTATAGGACTTCTCAGTTTCAACCAATTGTTCATTGTTGAAAAAAATAAAACAAGGAAAACATCTCAGTCACGGGTACTCAGTAAAAAAAAATATAGTAATACGAAATATATACAGGGTACGATGTATAAATTATCGTCTTAATTACGCAAAAATAAAAATAACACTGAGATCTCATTTTAGCAGACGCATTTTCTAAAATTGCACAAAATAACTTGAAATACGAAAGAGTAAATTTATTCAATAAAATCGTCATTGGCTTCAACCCCGCCCTCCAGGCGATTTCGGAATCTCCTGCATCTCGTCTGGACGGTCTCCTTTTTTAAGTTGGTGAATCCTGCTATAATTCCTGCCTTCAGTTCATCTTTCATGTTACAACGAGTTTTGTAGGTCTCTCGCTTAACTGCGCCCACATATAATAATCAAATGGGTTGTAGTCTAGTATTCAGATGTAAGGGGCAATGTAATCCCAGGAATTGTCTGACAGACATGACTAGATTCTCTTGCTTGTGTAGCATAGTGCAGAGTCCTGTTGCCAGATATAGTGTCTTCCGGCAGCCAACCACTTGATGTAGGCATCTGTGTTGAGTCTAAGGCCCAGTGGGAAGATGAATGAAGGCATAAAGTTGTTATCAATAGTGATCAATACAAACACCATGATGTTAACTGGATATATCATCCAAATCTTTCGGAATATTTTGTATTATCCTCAAATCGAAACAGAAACACTCTTATATTAGAGCTTCCGGAGTGAATGCCAAGCCGTACAGAACACCGTTTCCAAACAATCTGGTGCAGTGGATTGCGCCATAGTGCTCTTTTTTTCACGGATGATGCCCAACTATATTGAAAAATCAAAAACAAACAACGCGCATGTGCGAAATTCTAAAAAATTAAATGCCGCCAATTTGCCCATCGCACGCTATATATATATATATATATATATATATATATATATATAGAATGTTATAAATATATCAGTCAACAAGCTGATAAAACTGCAGGTTTTTAAGTAGTTGAAGCTGAGAAATCCGATCAATCATGGCTGACTATTTCCTTGTCTGTCTTTCGTAGAATCTTGAAAACCAGTGAAATTAAGATGAAAGGGCAAAACCTGCACATGACTTTGGAAAAGATCTTTGTGGTTCCGGCATTTTCTTTTTTCTTCAAAAGCAAAGAACACATTTGACTTTTCGTACGTCTCAACATTTGAAAGATACGTTAATTTAGACTTTGAGATGAGTAAGTAGAGTTGGATCTTAAATGAAAGCCGATTTTATACCCTGTACGATCTCTATATCGCAGACACGTTTGAAATGCGACGCCGTCGAGAATAAATGTCGAATTGTTTTAATGTCTGGTTCATTCGGCGTGCATAGATATTCATGAGTAGGCAGGCACTTTGACGCAGTGTAATGGTTAGTAAGCTTGTCTCGGCAAATTAATCACGACTGACACTGAGTTCGATCCTCACTGAGTACCTCATCCTTACGGCCATGTGTTGAATCTCAGCTACGCTTAGAAAACCACTATACGAATTCGCAAGTAATAATAGTTGAAAACTTAACTGAACAAAAATTCTAGTTCCAACTAGACTTTTACTAAAAAAAATGTCAGAGAATGAATTACGAACCAAGTTAGCCAAATAAACTATTTTCAGGCACAATAAGGAAATCGATTAAGATTAGAAGAAATATAATAATAATATATATTATGAGAAATGCATACATACATATATATATACATATATACATATAAGTATATAAATAAAAATAAAGAACAGTAAAATATATAATCCGGTGTTCTTATAGATATTTTTATTTTTACAAAATAGTGATCGATGTAAATTTACAGAGCATAAATATTATAAATTAATTGATTTAAAATATGTTTTTTTCCGCTACACAGTTCTAACCATGTTTCAAAAATGGAAGCTAAAAGCTACGAATTTAATTTTGCAATTAAATTAAAGACATTAGTTCCATTTCATCCTCAAGCAATTTTGGAGTAACTATATATATATATATATATATATATATATATATATATATATATATATATATATATATATAATATATATATATATATATAAACTTAGTAAACCTAATGGGTAATTCCAAGGAGGATGAAATCCTGAGAGCTTAATGTGAATACAGAGCTAATATTTAATGAAAAACAGACCACTTTAAGGTACCATTACAATATTTTATTTTACCAAAATCCTTTTTTAAAGGACACCGGATGGTACCTTAAAGTGGTCTGTTTTTCATTATATATATATATATATATATATATATATATATATATATATATATATATATATATATATATATATATATATATATATATATATATAAAATTTCTATTTATATATTATATATGTGCGGTACTTACTGAAAAGTGCTCAATATCAGTGATAGAGCTAGCACATTCAGTTGTATGTGTTGTCTGATCATCGCAAAAGCAAACAAACTCATATCCATACAACTGAATATTTATTAGACCGAAACGTCCGACGTTGACATATTAACATTAAAACAGCATAATTGTATATAAGGATTTTTGTTTGTTTTTTCCGTATATATTTTTCTTCATACTGTCGGATCTATATCCATATATTTGCTTACATACTGTCTACTGGAAATACAAACCTAAATTCACTTTATAACATGGAAGACTTCAAGCTCATCCGAAAGTATAAGAATCTATTGATCTCCGCACATTCCTATAAGAACAGAAAGGATTTCTTAACGAACTGTATATATGAGAAAATCGTTCCATCCGGCTTATCTAATATTTTGAAATCATCTTCACATATTTTCCCTGACTACGTCAAACTCTACTTGGAATCATCAGTAAAAGATTTAAAATTTTCCGAGGAACAAACTTTTTTAAAAGCCACATTTCTAGGACGTGAACTAAAGTTAAAAAACAGCATGTCTCGCATCACAGCTGAGAGACTTCGATCCGAGGTGACCAAAATTAATCTAAAACACATCAAGAGTTTAAAGCTAAAATTTCATACTTTATGTGATCGCAGCTGTTGGAAGAAAATGGGTAGAACGGATCTAGTCACCAATATCTCCAAAACCACACTTAGCACTTTGGAGACTGAAGCCCTTAGTTTTGGTCTAAAGTTTGCAATGGTTCAAAAGACCACAATATTAGCAAACTGATAAATCTAAACTACAAACACAGTGATTCCAACTTCCATAAATGTTTTACCCAAGGCATTTTAGCTGACTCTTTTGACTGCCAAAATATGGATTTTACTTTACCTAAGAGGTATATGAATGCCTTAAAATCCTTGTCTATGAACAATAATATTATTATATCTCCATCAGATAAAGGAGGCGGTGTTGTTGTCATGGACACCGTTGTTTACAACCAGAAAATGTTGGACTTGCTAAATGATAGAGACACTTATGAACAGATCTCTCCTATACAAGTTTTTAAGAATCTAAAAGAATTTAATAGGTCCTATAAGAAACTCATATGTAATGAAGATAAGATTTGGCTTTCCCTTATTAACTACCACCCCACCGTCCCTAAAATTTATGGCCTCCCCAAAACCCATAAGCCTAACATTCCATTAAGGCCCATCATCTCGGGTATAGGCTCAGCTCCTCATAATATCGCTAGGTATTTAACTAAATTTCTAACTCCAATTCTGGGTACCATAAGTAACGCACATATAAAGAATTCAGGCTCTCTTCTAAATAAGTTGAGTAATATTGATGTAAGAAACAAATCCCTAGCTAGATTAGACGTTAAATCTTTATTTAGCAATATACCTGCTGATAAATGTATTAAACGATTAGAGAACCACCTTAAGAAAATTGATTCCACGTGATACACATTACTTCCGATACATCGATGACATTTTATTTATCTACCCACATAAACATGATTTAAACGAGATTACTGATAGATTAAATAAAATAGAACCTACTATAGAATTTACCTATGAACTTGAATCTAATAATTCTTTACCTTTTTTAGACATACTACTTATTAAAAATAAAAATATAAATAAATTAGAATTCAAAGTATATCGTAAACCCACATGTAAAAATAACTATTTACACTTTTACTCTCACCATGATACTAACACTAAGAGGGGTATTATTATTGGATTCTACTTAAGGGCTCTTCGCATCTGTTCAGCAAAATATTTAGATGATGAATTCAGATATATTGAGGATACCTTTTCAAATCTTTCGTATCCGAGACAATTATTACTTAGAGCTTAAAATAAAGCGTTGAAAATTCACTCATCAGCGCAAAATGACACCTTGAAGGCCACTACAAATACATCAGTGGAAGGTACACTTTCAGCTGCCCCTGATAATAATTCTTTTGGTCGCATCTTTCTACCAAATAACCATTTGACCGAACGTATCTCCAATAATTTAAATGCATTAAAAATTAAAACTACAATATTACCTACTAGAACTATCCGTAGTTTATTAAATAGCACCAGCAAACAACATATTACATCCGATGCTTGCATCTACCAAATCTCATGCAACAACTGTCACTTAAAATATTTGGGTGAAACATGTAGGTCCGTAACATAAACGAGATATTCGCCTCGGAAATTTAAACAATGCTATAAGTTGTACACACAACTAAAGCAGATCATAATTTCGATTTTGATTCCGTGAAGATTTTAAAATATTTTCATAATAAAAATCTTAGTCGGATTTATGAAGCAGGCATAATATCCATCTCACGCACGGTGAATACTAGACCTGGCTTCTTTAGTATTTCCCCTTTTCTAGCGAGATTAATGCTCGACAAGCGTACATATAAATTTTAGTTCAAAATAGAATTCTTTTCATTTTTCATTCAAAATACTCAAATTTTAGGAATACGTTTTCACAGCGTCGCTCACGTGACGACAACGTGACCATGTTTTAAACGGAGCGCTGATCTTATAAAACTTTCAGTTATTCTGTTTGGATAAGTCTTGTTCTTATGTACATCGTCTTTGTCATGTTGAATTGATAATGTTATAATTTATGAATATGTCCTGAAGATGGTTTATTAGACCGAAACGTCCGACGTTGACATATTAACATTAAAACAGCATAATTGTATATAAGGATTTTTGTTTGTTTTTTCCGTATATATTTTTCTTCATACTGTCGAATCTATATCCATATATTTGCTTACACACACACACACACACACACACACACACACACACACACACACACACACACACACACACACACACACACACGTATATATATATATATATATAATTATTGATTTAAATATTATAAGATTTATTGAACATCATCACTTGATAAGACACCAGAGGTATTGAAACAAAATGGCTATTTTTGTAGTGATATTATAACATACTAGCAGTAGAGCCCGGCGTTCCCCGGGGATTTAACAGTAAGAGATAGATCAAGTATCGACCATCATAAAAACTAAAAATTAAATTGACAAAGATTATTGTTTAAGGTTGACGGACACGCATGTCTTAATTAGTTTTTTTTTTTTTTTACGAATTGGTCAAACCCAAACTCAAATAAAAACATTGTTTTCAATCGTTAGGAGTCTACCGATTGAATAGAATTTTATTATAAACAATTGTCTTGTAAATAGAATTTTTAAAGCATTCTGAATGTAAAAATAAAGAAAAAAGTCTGCAAGACAATAAGAAACACTACCTGCCCCCCCCCCAAAAGTGAAATTTTGTTGAAATCAGTTGAAAAATGTAGGAAATACGATCCCATATATAAACGAACACAGACAGACACACAAACAACCTGGGTTTTATAATAAGTATAACTCGATATGAGTTGTCCCCCTTTCATTCTGGCGATGCCTCTTAATCGTGTTTCCAAAATGATTTCGTGTAAAAACAAATGTTCTTCCAATTTTTGGCGCTGTCAGAACCACCGCAAGGTAATTTTACGTAGTCCTGTGAAGTTTTGTTAAAATCGGTTGAAAAATGTAGGAAACCCGATCCAATATATAAACGAACACACACACACACACACACACACACACACACACACACACACACACACACACACACACACACACAATCTGCGTTTTATAATAAGTAAGATTTATGTTATAATTTTTAAATAAATAATTATATTTGCTCTCTTCTGTATTGAGCACTCTTTTAAGAATAGTAATTGTTGGTTATTAGAATTTATTCCGTATACATCATACATCAATGCTATACTTGTATATATATATATATATATATATATATATATATATATATATATATATGTATATATTCCTACCCAAATACTTTCGCTCTTCACCAAGATCATCATCAGAGATGAATTAAAAGAGAAAATTAGTGTCACTGTGATCGTTGTGTTGGTGATTTTTAAAACCATGTGTGAACGCCCTCTGTTATAATTATTTTAACATGTTAATTTTAGGAAGTATTTGATAAATGAGACAGCTCTTTCAGGGATTCCATAGCTGGAGAAGTTATGTAGCAGATGGCACACCTTGTCAAAGGTCTTTAATTTATCCAGGGTAATGATCGTCGTGATGACTTTATTGTCTAGTGCCTTGCTGATTTTGTGAGTAAGGACATCAGCTATGGATCGAACTGGGCAAAATCCATACTGGTTACCACTCAAAAGGTTATTTCAGTTGAGATATTCAGCAACCCTCTTGTTGATTTATATCTATCTATAAAAGGCAGGATGTGTGTGTGTGTGTGTGTGTGTGTGTGTGTGTGTAATGAATGCACGGCCGCAATTTTCGACGGATTTGCACCAAAATTTACATGCACATGTTCCAAGTAAGCAGGAAGGCCAAAACCGACTTTGCATTTCCCAACTCCCATCGATAGTGGAAATAATCATGCTTCTACGGTAATTTTCATGTAGTTTGCGACAATTTTCTACTGGCCAGAGTGAGAGCCAATAACTGGCTGCCACGAATAGGCAGGAAGATTCTATTAGCCAGCGTGAGAGCCAACAGCTGACTGACACGAATGTTAACTAGCATGCAAAAGAAAAAATCGATAGCTGCATTCGTCACAAGTGGGAAAAATTTAAATCTGCATGGCACTTTACTCCAATTGGCTCATTCGCTTGCTTAAACTCAACGTTGATTCTGATTCCGCAGAACTGGGTTGGGTGTGAAAAAGTATTTGTTGTTAACATTCTTTTTTCATTCAGTTTTTCCAGTTACGAGTGCTTTTTTTTTTTAAAGCTGATCGTTTTGTGTTCATTTTGTTTAGTTCCTTTTTCGTAACAGATTTAATGTTTAGTATAGAGCTTAAAAAAAATCGCAGTGTGAAATAGGCAAGAAGTAAGGCATGTAGCAACATCAGCATGGCAAAGGGCACTCCTTTAAAGGCAAGAAAGGGCAAAAAAAATTTAAGTCAAGTGATAGCGATTGCTGTATGAGTCGTACGATTTTTGAATCAAGCACGGGCAACGCCGGGTCATGCTGCTAGTAGCTTTATATGGGATAATTATATATAATCTTTTTTATATATCAATAACGATTTTAGGAATTCTAGAAATATGACAAAATAGGAAATATTTTCACATGAAGCATTTCATCCTTCGAGTTCAATAAAATCGCAGAGGAAAAATAGTCACACGAAAAATGTTTCAACTTTGTCATACTTAAAATCACTTTATATAGATAGGAATCCGTGGGTAAGCAATCCAAGTATATCCTAATAAAACTGATCCACAAAAGAGAGCTCAATATATTTATTATAGAGCATATAATTGAAGTACAAAAATGAAACCCAAATTACCCCATTCAGATGGCAATGTTGTCCCCGGGAGATTTCCTGGGACTTATCAATGCAATTACATTTTTTTTCAAAGAAATGAATTCTAAAGTTGTTTTTTTTTTTTAAATTTGAAAAATAAAAATTAAGAAAGAAAGGAAGGAAAGAAAATAGAAGAAAAAGAAAGAAGAGGAACAAACAACATATAAAGGAAATGGGGTTTATATAGAGATAGAGAGACAGATAAACTAAGGCGGTTAAAGAGGGGAGTGACCGGAACAAGTCTAGACAGAAAAAAAAAAAAAATGGTTGAATGTCAACAAAGAGCTAAATTTAACATATTAACTCGTGTACAAATGGGGAAAAATTTTCATTTAAAAATTTACATGAAAAAGGCAAACATAAAAGTTAAGAAAAAGAGGAATTTCTATATTTAGGCTGTACAGTATGATGTTTCATACTAATTAATGGTATTTGATGATGGATGTTTTTGTTTTGTTTTACGGCATATCAAGCTCAATGCCGACAAAATTTTTATTTCTGGTAATATTTTTTCTTCAAAAATGTATAGATGGTAATAATTTTTTCAAAAATAAATTGCTAGTAATAATTATTTTTACAAGGTGTTTCTGGTATTAAAACATATTTTTACACTTACATAGTGTTTTAACCACAGTTTGGACGCTAATTATTAACCCATATTTGAGACCCTAACAGGTGCTAACACCGCGGGTCAGTTGATTGTTTTTTTTTGTTTTTTTTTAGGGCATATCGACCTCAATGGGTTATTTAATGCAGCCAAATTTCTTATTGCTGGTAATATTTTCTTTCAAAATGAACTATAGTTGGTAATATCGTTTTTTCTAAAAATGTAATGCTGTAATGATTTTTTTTAATCAAATTATTTCTGGTATGTTTTAAAACATATTTTGACACTTTCTTAGTGTTTTGACCCTAGTTTAAGTTTCAACTATTTGCCCATAGCTGGGACCCTAACAGGTACTACCACCGCAGGTCAGGGTGAACCTGGGAATATCAACAAGTAAGGAGTGTTTCCACGCTCCTCAAAACCTCCTGATTAGAGGTCTTGCTGTTGAATGTAGTTTATCGTCTTACCCAGGACGCGGATGTAGCTTATCGTCTTACCCAGGACGCAGATGTATTTTACCGTCATACCCAGGACGGTTGACGATGGATGATGGTAGAACGTTACCAGTTTGGTTTGGGTTGTATTGCATTTTATGACCCAGTCCCTTCCCGATTGAGCTACGTGGTCTAGATTACAGGAGTGTCGAGCTGCGAGTCTTCCGGGCTTTCGGCGGTGCACCGATAAGATGTTGCATCAGCTGCAGAGATATTCATTAAGAATCGGTATATGTTCTTAATATAGAGAAATAAAAGGTAGGACCCAGGAGAGAACTCAGAGGGACGCCAACATTAAAATTATGCGCTTCCGATGACACGTCTCTCCAAAGAGATATAGTTGCTAGCATTTTTCTGACGGAATATACCATTCCGATTGGCTTATTCCAGACAATTTAATTATTTTCTCAGACTGTTCACTTATTAATCGATTTGTTTCTATTGATTTCAAGTAAACACTACCTCTGGGATTGAACCCGCAATTACTGTCACCACGACGATAGCCTAGTGCGTTGATTCGTGAATTCGGTGGCGTCTTTTATTGGCTCCCTTACTCCTTTATACGGATGGCCGTTGGCGTATTCTAAGAGATGAGTTATGACATTATACGGCAGAAGTTTTTCTTGCTGTAGATCTTAGCAACTTTAATATCTTTATTATCTTTCTGTTTTAAGACCTTTCACCTCTTCACTTAAATGAATGCGGTGAATGCGCGTCGGTACAGACGCAAGAGAGGCCTCGGATCGGGTACGGACATATTTGTCAACACCGACTACATCCGGGATTTGGCCGTTAGCAGCGGGATAACTTAGCATGTCTAGATACGAGCCTCTCTGCAACTGGTCAAGAGCTAGGTCTTTGAAAGATGCAATGGTAAAACCAGCAGTCGGAAAGATACGGTATCTTGTGAATTAAGTCCGTGTGATGGGGTACATGTTTGTTGCTAAAGTTGCCGTGGTTTTCGATACAGTGTTATAGTTGTTACCTTCTGTCTCTTTTCTCTCCCTGCCAACGAGCCTCGTAGTTGCTGGGAGAGAAATCGGTTAGATGTTTTAGACTTTCAAATGAGAGCAGTACTAGATGATGGGACAATGAATGCTGAATGTTTTCTTATAAGGAAACGGCTAATGTTACCATTTACCCTTAGCGTATCCCTGCCGACTACTATTCGTCCATGCAAGGCAACAAACCCGTTCAGAAATATCTAAATTGACAGCCTTATGCAACCGCTTTCTAAGATCAATGGTTAAAAACGGTGTTGAGCTAGTGAAGACCGTGTGTCTTTGTGATGGCCACAATCCTTCGAATAGCAATAAAGAACATAAGATTAAAATTATCTTTTACCAGAGAAACAAGAAAAAATATTAGGGAAAAAAAAGAAGGTTGATCTAAAGAAATTGATGATGTTTTCCTTCGACTCTGCAGATCGAACAAAAGAAAATCAAGTAAAAGAAGCCACATTCGTTTGAGGAATTCCAGCGACAGAGAAAAATGGATATCACATAAAACTCAAAGACATAATCAATATTCCACACTACTTCAAACAAAAAGTTAGGAAGGAAACTGTTATGGGACCTTACCCATAATAACATAATGGACTATTCCATACGTAATAAATACTGTGCCTCAAGAGGAAGCAGGGAGTTCAGCCTGAAGTTGGACGACTAGCTGACCGGCTGATCGGTTGAACTCTCTGCCTTCGGGCGGAGAGGAACCCGAACGAGGCTACGCCGAAGGGCGGAGTCTCCTTCGGGGAGTTAAACCGACCCTGAACCCGTTTATACGGTTTCAAATGGCATATTTTTTGGCCGATCCCACGGGCTCTATGATCCTACATTAAACCGTCCTTGTGCCACATGATGCCCTCATGGGGTGGGGGGTGACTAAATACCGTTCAGTCTGAAGTCTGGAGTGAAGTCCGTCAGAAGTCTGTCAGTCAGAGCGAGTCAGAGGCAGTTCGAACCAGAGTCGCGTTCAGACAATTACTCCAAGACATTGGAATAGTGATACTGGTCGAGACTACATTGTTCTCCCTACTAAACCTGATTGTTCGTACTAACACTTTCTACTTCTCTGTTTATATTCCTGTTTGTAATATATCTGGGTTATTCCATATGCGTGTTCGAGTTCTTCTTTATTGGTTCTACCTTGGACCATCACCGTGGTACAAGGACCTTGGACCATAACAGAACCCACCCCCACCAATACTGGAAAGAACGAAAGCAGTTATTGGACTTGAGAAACCTGTTTACCTGAAAAATTGTTTTAAAATAAAGATTCTATGAATTTTAACTGACTGTAGTACTTGCTGCTCGGTCGATTGTTGCCAAATGTTTCCTTGTTTTGCCATTACTATAGTCCGTCTTTTTGTATATACATGTCTGGCATTGACAGGTTTTTTGTTTTTTTTTACAAGAGAGGAAATACCAATCTAATTCTATCAAAAAGAATTAACTTACAGGAAGATTTGCCATCGGTGAAGTATTTTGAACTATAGCAACCAAATTTTCTGTGATTGATAAAATGACATCATTGTATGTTTAACGAATTAACTTCGGAAAGCTCCAAAACGTTTTAAATTTTTTATGAGGCGTTCGACTTTTTCAAAAATACATAACTTCCAGAAAGTTTTGCTAACGGTGAAATATAACCAGGTTGTGTATGTCTGTCTCCGATTCTGTTAGTAAAGAGCTAACAGTATTCCTTTTTTTTCCCCTCCAGAGAGGCATACATTCATATATTTCTTCATTTAAAAAAAAATTGGTGAGCGTATTGAAAGTAAATTCACCTCTGGTACGAGGTGTCCAAATTAGATTCCAATGAAGATCAAGAAAAAAAAAAAGAAGAAAAATAGGTCTTATATGTTAAATTTCCTGGCAGGCATTTTCAGCGTCTCCAAAAAAATATATATATTTGGCCTCACTGAACCCAGTACGTAAAGAATTATGATGATTTTCACGTGCAAATAAAATGAAGCTTCATTTTTTTTGCAAGGGAGGTAATCACCTAGTAAAGTTACTGACAAAAATATTTCGTCTAAATATGTAGACTAAGAACAACGGAAGATGTCCTTCAAAAGCTAAGCAATGTATTAAGAAACAGAAAAAAAATCTTTAGAAAACAAAGAAAAATAGTACGGAGATATTATGGAATATCGGTCCTCCTAGATTGCAGTGAATACTCGTCAACCCCCTCAGAAATGAAGAGATTTGAAGTAACAGAAATGTGTTTCTACAGAAGGAGGTCAGATGAAAGACAAGACAAGGAAGTCGATTTTGATTGGCTGAGCCAGCGTGAGAATGATAGAGACATAGAAGGTTTTTTTTTTTTTGGTTCTTACACTTCAAAGAATGTAGACGTGATATCTTTCGTGTCGGAAACAGCTCGCCAGTGAAGGAGAATGATCCCACTGGATAGAAAATGTAGAACATGTCGACATAATTAATTAATAGTTAAGTTAAAAATCCCTGCGTCGAAGTTCTTTTATCTCTGGACTCAAACCAACTAGAGATCCCCGGACGCGAAAGAAGAAGGCAAATTTATTATGGAATTGACGACGTCGACCAAGAACTCCCCAGAACGAAGGGGGGTGGGTATACAACATAACCAAGAGGCTACTGGGAGCGAAAGAGAATGAAAAAAATAGAGGGAATCGAAGAACCCATTGCTAAACATGGAACACACTTCTACTCCTACTCAAAAGATAGATATTTTTATAGCAATAATCGCAATAATAACAATAATAATAAGTTTGTTACTTTCCACGTCCTCAAGGAAGGTTTTATCAATGCGACAGGTTATGAACCTATACTTTATTTTAATCATAATGCAATTTTAACATTTTTTACAAAAAAAACAAAAAAAAAATTAAAAAATAAACAAAAAACAAACAAACAAAAAACAAACAAACAAAAACATCATGTCAATCTGCCAGTTCAGATTACTTCCACGCGTTTTTTGCCAGCAGTGTAACATGAACACATATAACTTCCTCTACTGCTCGGCAATAAATGATTCATTTGGTTTTTATGCAAAAAGAAAACCCTTTTCCAAATATAAAGGTCCTATATTTTCAAGTAAAATAATAGAATAACTATTTATTATTTTATGCCATATAGGATGTGCGCATAACGAAAATTGTGATTCGCGGGATGTTCTCAAATACTAGCCGAAGACGTTGCGTTCACTTTCGCATGAATATCCTTGGGAAGTTATCAGTCCATCTTTATTCTGCACCAGACAGGGTATAACAGCAAGGGAGACTGGAAAGTTGTAACACATCCATACATGCTTCGGTAAAATATTTGCTCGTCACATTACTGTAGTTGCTGTAATTCCATGAATTAAATTTCGCGCCACATCTATCTATCTATCTATCTAGCTAGCTAGCTACATAGCTCTTACTCTGTTCATTTATCAATCTCTCTATCTACCTGCCAGTATTTATGTCGCTTAATTCTATCTATCTATCTATCTATCTATCTATCTATCTATCTATTATTCTGTTCATGTACCAGTCGATCTATCTATCTATCTATCTATCTATCTATCTATCTATCTATCTGTTCATTTATAAATCTATCTACCTGTCTGTCAGTCTATGTTTATGTGTGTATATACACATCTATCTATCTATCTATCTATCTATCTATCTGTCTGTCTGTCATCTATCTATCTATCTATCTGTTCTTTATGTCATTTATCTCTCTTTATCTATCTTTATGTATCTATCTATCTATCTATCTATCTATCTATCTATCTATCTGTTCATTTATCAATCATTTTATCTCTCTCTTTATCTATCTTTATGTATCTATCTGCCCGTTTGTCAGTCTATCTATCTATCTATCTATCTATCTATCTTATCTATCTGTCTGTCTATCTGTCTATCTATCTGTCTATCTTGTTTTTATGCAACGGATCACAAGGAGTCGGGGAGAATGAGTAAACTTTAGTCATGAAAATGGACAAAAGAATGTGATATGAAAATATTAAATCGGCAGAGATTGTCCCAGTTGAGAAGTACGAGAAAAGAAACTATTAGAATAAAACTCACGACTACATTGATCTGTTTCAAGAGTAAAACGATGAGACCTAGCCGCCCATCTAGTAGTAAGCTTAACTTTATGAGGTTGAGGTTCCAAGGAGAAGTACTCATTAGAACAATGGTCATGAAAATATTTATAGAATAGAGAGAGGGAAGCCACGTTATGGCGGTGGGCAAGAAACTGAAATCCAGACATATAGCACTACCGACGAAGTGAATTCGAATTTGAAGGAGAAATTGGGAAAAAAAGTAAGGATTTCGCCCGGGAGCTGAGAAAGGTAAGGAATATGGCGGTTAGAATTCTGCTCATAGTCATACGCGAAAGGAGAATGGATGCGTTTGAAATTTGAAGAAGGGTAGAGACTAAACAGTTCACAGTCTTGCTTGTGTTTGCGAAGATTGCACAGTAGTGGATAAAAACATGAGGCAAATGAAGAAATGAAAGGGGACCTGAAATGATCTTTGTACCTCCTGTTGAAAATCAGCTCAGAAATCCTCACTATAGAAGTATACCTTTAAAAATTATTACAACAGATAAACGAAGGTTAGCATTTGTGCTGATGGAATATGACAAGTGGATAAAAACAGGAACACACATGAAGAAAGGAAAGGGGACCTGAAATAAACTTTGTACCTCCTGATAAAAATTTAGATTAAAATTATTTGTTATCAGAGAAACACGGAAAAAAAATGTGAGGGGAAAAAAGTTTGATCTAAACAAATTGATGATGTTTTCTTTCAGCTCTGCAGATCGAAAGAAAGACAATGGAAGCAGATGTGAAATTAATTGAAATTGATGTAATAAATAGAAGAAAAAAAGAAGTCTTTTTATGTGCGTGGAAACCAAACACAGCGTTGAATTAGCACACAGTGTCCTTGACGAAGGAAAGCTTCGCCATCAAGTTATGCGTCTTTATCTCTTTCAAAGAAAAACCCTGTCTTTTCGTTTTCAGCGATGAGTCGCTTTAGGATTAGTTTTCTGGTGAGCCCAAAATGCAGATTACAAATCGAAGATATTTAAGTGAAAAAAGTACAATAATTTAAATACCCGAGAAATGTTCTAATAGAGGACGGAAAGTGCGATATTGACACGCGAAGATGTATTGCAATGGCCAAAGTTGCATTCAAAAAGCTAAGCAGAGTATTAAGATACAAAGAAAAGAACCCTGTAACCCCTTGTGTCTTAATGGCTTTACTGCTTTGCTTGTAGAACTTCCTTCTGATTCCATGCTTTCCAATCAACTTTAATCTCCAAAAATTTAAATGCAATGTCAATCACTATCTACTGTCCTCCTGATTACTCTTTTCTCTTCCTGCTCAGTAACCCTTGTGCCTTAGTGGCTTTATTGCCTTGCATGGGGTGATACCGATTAAAAAAAATCAGGAAGAAAAAAGAATCTGGTTAAACTAAAATGAAAATCTTAATTCGTCCATCTTTAGAATGTTGCTGGCACATATGGTTCAGTCCTCCTGCTATTTCATAGCTCCTTAATAAAATCCAAAGAAGAATCAGCAATATTATTGGCCCAGATCTTGCATCGCCCATTCACTCACTTTCCCACCGACTAAAGGTGCCTCCCTGTGCTTTTTCTATAAATACTTTTATTGTATTTTTTTTCGATATCGTGCCTAGAATTTTCGATATGGTACCTAGAATTTTTTCATTTAAGAGCAATACTAGACTGGCGTCTAGATCTCTTCAATTTACAATTTAGTTAGCTAAATATAACCGTAAATTCTGTTTAATCTGAACAAAGTTTAAATGCAATGTTAATCGCTATCTACAGTCCTCCTGATAACTCTTTCCTCTTCCTGCTCATTATTAATGTTTCTGTACCTAATTCTTCCACGCACTGGAACACCTTGTGTCTTAGTGGCTTTATTGCCTTGCATGGGGTGATACCGATATAAAAAATAGTTTTTATTAAATTCCTTCTAGTTTTGTCCTTCTGACCGAAGGGTTCAGATTTTAAGCAATATAGTTTACTCAAGCCATAAAAAAATGACTATTAGAAGCTGTTCTTGTGTCATTATTCAATCGTATTTTTTTTTAATTATTACATTAATTTCTGTCTGAATTTCTGGGATGAGGAGTTATCATTATCCACTATGCTACTGACCCATACCGGATAATAGCATAATCGATTGGAGCGTTGGTTCGTAAATTTTATGACATAGTAATTTTGAGTTCAATCCCTGGGCAAATAAGTGAGTATTACTGAATAGAAACAAGATTAGATAAGTCTAGACACCGTAGATTAAATAAAGGGTTTAATTCGAGATTCCCTGTAAGTTAGATGGATGAACGAGCACCTGATGAAGGTCGGCTGATACAATAGTCGAAATGTTGTGACAATAACAACCCCACCACCACCAAAAAAAACAAACAAAAAAACAAACACGCACAATAGCCCGCATGTAAATAAAGTAGATAATGATAACATCTACTTCTAGAAATTCAGACTAAAAAAACAGAAACAAAACAAAAAAAAAAAAAAAAAAAATCGCGTCTTGTTTACTGCTGCTGGTTGGTTGATTTGTTTGTTTAACGACACATCAACCCCTTTATGAGTCATGCAGTAGAAGATACTCAGGTTTTGTGCATATGTTTGTGTGGACATAATTACTAGAGGCGGTGATATGTGTTTTTTATGTTGTTTTTTGCACGAAATCAATTTGAAAACACGATTAAGAGGCATCGCTGAATGAAAGGGGGGCAACTCATATCGAGTTATACTTATTATAAAACTCAGGTTGTTTGTGTGTGTGTGTGTCTGTGTTCGTTTATATATGGGATCAGATTTGCTACATTTTTCAACCGATTTCAACAACACTTTTTTTGGCAGGTAGTGTTTCTTATTGTCTTGCACACTTTTTTCTTTATTTTACATTCAGAATGCTTTAAAAATTCCATTTACAAGACAATTGTTTATAATAAAAGTCTATTCAATCGGTAGACTCATAACGATTGAAAACAATGTTTTTGTTTGAGTTTGGGTTTGACCAAATCGTAAAAAAAAAAACTAATTAAGACATGCGTTTCTGTCAACCTTAAATAATAATCCTTGTCAATTTTATTTTTCAGTCTTTATGATGGTCGATACTTGATCTATCTCTTACTGTTACATCCCCGGGCAACGCCGGGCTCTACTGCTAGTAATAAATATGGTTAACGATGTCATGAAGCCCGAAGTATTACTTAAATATCTAATGAAATGTGTACTAAGCTTGAATGTAGGGTTAATAAGAAACAATAACCATGTAGCGAAAATTGTTATAATGCCATTTAAAGTTATAAAGGACATAATTAATGTGAAGAAATCTGAAAAAAAAAACCCGCTGCTGAGGCGAAAGAACAATAAAAAATAATATGATTCAAAGAGACAGAAGATAACGACTGTAGTAGTACAGCCTGCCTTGTGGTGAACCATAGATCATGCAGACCGCTACTCGGAAAAAAAGTTTGCCCATGGTTGGTTTAGGAGATAAATAATAGATAAAAGTTATTGATAGCTACAAAGGTGATGAAATTGGGGAGAGACATAATCGTCATCGTCCTTAAAGGAACACGGTACATAGGAAAAGAACATATCTTATTATAGGCTTTCAACCCTGGAAAAAGTTGAAAGATGAAAGCAGCACATAATCTACGTAACGGGTTAAATGGTTGGTAGAACAAGGATTAAGAGAGATTAGCTGAAAGACATACTCTCTCATACATAAACATATGATTAAGTATTGTTATGTTGTCTATTTCTCTCTGACTATTATCAATCATAGCACAATTCTCCAAGTTACGTTTAGCAAACGGGTTCACTAAACGATTGCCCTTTGTTCACCCTCTGCTCGATATTTATGGTGCCATTCTCATTTGCATATGATACTACAAGTACAATGTTTCTTGAATTTTGTAAACTTTCAATGAAACTAACGTTGTTAACATTTTAAACCATTGTCGATTTTTCACTAAGGAAGATCATACGCGTAAACATTTTTTCCTTTGAAACAGGAAACGTTCCTAAAAAATTTTTCTTTAAGGGAGGAATATTTTTATTTTCAGATGAATAAATTAGAAATAAATCACATGCAGCGACATGTTTTAATTACACTGACATCAGTGATAATATTATACTAAAACTTGAATTTATTAATTATAGAAAAGTCAGTTCTAAAAAATAAAACTTTTCTACTATTTATAAGCTATATGCATCGCTTATGGTCTTCTGTAGTGAAAATGGCTGGCGTACCTATTGCGAAGAATTACCTTGAATCTTTTTATTAATGTGGCCCGTCTTGTGATGAGCCATAGATTATGCGGCCCATTACTCGAAAAAAGGTTTTCCATGTTTGATTTAGAACGACGCATAAATAACTGAGATAAAAAAAAAATTAACATTCTGCTCAATTCCTTACAGTTTGGAACGAAATTCATTCTGTTTGGATTGAAAACTAAAATCAAGTGAAGAAAGATTCTATTGTGATTTCAATTTGAGTGGAATCATTGGGGATGTTTGCTTGTAATAAGATGTTATATTAACGATGATCAGGTTACCTTTGCTTCTTCAGAGGAAGTCTTCAAATATGTTTCTTTTGTTGTGGAGCTTTCTCAATTCTTGTATAAAACTTTTTTTACAACTGCAGCAGGTGTTTGTTAATCGGCTAGATTACAATTAAAGTCAAATTATTATTTTTTCATTTTCTTGTCGTTTTTTTCATTATTGAACTCTTTGCCAAATTCCGTTCTTGTCTTCGATTTTTTTAAAAAATTCTCTTTGGAATTCTCTTTAATATTTTTTTCTTTAATTCCCTTGGGTTGTTTTTTTCTGGTTTGTTCCTTTTTCTTATATATCTTTATCGCTTTGTTTTTTCTTTCTTTCTTTCTTTCTTTCTTTCTTTCTTTCTTTCTTTTTGCTTTACTTTATTCTTTGTCTCCTTATTTCCGTTCTCTATCGTCTTATCCTTTATCTTCTTTTTCTATTTTCTTTTTTTTCTTCTCTTCTCTTTTTCTTCCTTCTCTATCTTTTTTCTTTTCTCATTTCGTCCGTCTTCTATCTTTTGTTTTTCTTTCGATTTATTTATCTTTATCCGCTTTTCTTCTTCTTCTTCTTCTTCTTCTTCTTCTTCTTCTTCTTCTTCTTCTTCTATTATTACCGTCTGTTCTCTTTTCCTTCCTTTTCTATCTTATTCCTCTCTTTTTCCTTTTCTGTCTGCTACTTGCTCTTCTTTCCTTTTCTATTTTCTTTTTCTTTTCCCCACTTTTCCTTTGCTATCATAGCTTTTTCTTCCTTTTCTACCGTCTTTCTTCTCTCCCCCTTTTCTATCTTTTACTTTTTTATCTTATCATTTTTATTCCTTCTCTGTTTTCTTGTTCTTCTCTTTTTTGTCTTTTCTTCTTCTTCTTCTTCTTCTTCTTCTTCTTCTTCTTCTTCTTCTTCTTCTTCTTCTCTATCTTATCTTTCTCTTCGTTTATCTTCTTTTTTTCGTCTTCTTCATTTTATTAAAAACATTCCCCCATCCTCCATTTTTTCCTTGTTTTTCTTCTTGCCTTCATTATTCCATTTTTTTTCTTGTTTTTCAATTATTTTTCTTCCTTGTCTGTCTTGTTTCTCCTTCGCTGATTTCTTCTCGTTTGCGAATAAAATTCCATTATTTTCATTTTCTTTCCAATTTTCTCGTTGGCATGTGTTATCTTTCGTTCACCTTTTAAATCGTCTGTCCCTTTTTTTCAGCCATTTTTTTCTCTTCTTACTTCGATTTTCGCTTCTTTCATCGTATTATCATCTTATTTTATTCCTTCTCTTTCTATTTCTCTCCCTTTTTCTTCTCGTTCGCCTTCTTCAATCTTCACGTTTTCTGACTTCCCTTTTTTCGTCCATTTTTTACTCGCTATTTTTTTTCTATTATCATCTTATCGAAGGTTTGTCTACAAACGCAGAATAAAGTTAATTTACACTCAAAGAAATAATGTAACAACCAGCATAAAAAAAAGCCTGCAGGAGTGATTTGTACGGCGTTCTTACAAAAGGCCTGAAAATAATGAAATGTTCGACAAGTTTAATACCAGATCTTTCTATGAGACATAACAATAAACGGATTACCTACGGAACACGCTTCAAGATGGTGCCTCAGATAGAAGGAATATGTTGTATTATCTCCCCTTAAGGAATTTGGTTCGCAGACTGACTTACTTTTGGGGTGTTAGTAATGTACTTTATTGC
>CAHIKZ030000142.1:830000-895000 GCA_903632075.3 Acanthosepion pharaonis | reverse complement strand
TACTATTTTGAAGGTAATTCTGATTGGATTGATGAGGTCAAATTGGCAGCTGATCTCAAAAATGACATTTAATCTGTTGTTAACTGGTGCAAGGTATGGCTTGTTAATTTTAACTCGTCCAGAACGAAACTGCTCGAAAGTGATACAATAAGTAGACAAATAAAAAAACAAACAAAACACAATGATGAATTAGGCACAAAGAGCTCTTACGAGAGGCATTTACATGTCGCTATCACCCTCAAACAGAAACCTGTATTTTCGTATTCGGCGATGATTGGTTGATTCTGGATTAACTGATCTATTTTTTACGGCTTATCAACCACCAATATATTTTGGGATATTAAGAATTTTTTGATGATAATTTTTGTAAGAATTTTTTTTTATGTTAATAATTTTCGTCCTATTTAACCCATGGCTGGGGGGAAAGATGTAAATTTATCTCTTTCCCAATGATATTTGTGTGTTCAACGATGTGTCTCATTAAGATTAGTTTCCTTTTTAGATACATTACATTTCAGAATGGGGGATGAATGGATCTCCACAGCTTCTCTTTTATTACCCTAAATAACTTTCTGACCCTTTGCTATTTCTCATAGTACTTGTTCGGCCACCCATTCACGCAAAATCGTTACGTTTTCCCCGGCTTCAGTATGCCTTGTGAGTGTTAAATTCTCCAGGGCTGCTTTCCTCATTATCTGTCCCATAAACTGTTTCTTTCTTACTGTAACGATATATTTCCTTGTGCGTCCATTTATCTGAAAACGACCTCGTTGCTCATATGTTTAGCATTCATCAGTGGAACAACAACTCTGTCGATTCAAGTGATTCCTTGTATACCTGAGATGAAATTGAGGATATTAGTTGTTTCTTATTTGCATCAACGAACATCCTGCTGGCATCAGTTCCTAAATCGGTATCTACGCTGATGCCACAAGTATTTGCTTCTTTTTGAATGGTAAATTTATCCTGAGTTTCCGGTTCCTTTTAAAGTCTACTTCAACTCTATACTTCTAACATCACCGCATAAACTCTGAAATTTTATTTACTATTCATTTTTAATTTTTACCTCAACAGGAGTTGATAGGTTGGCCTATGGCCCAGTTCACACTCCTCCCTGCTCTTTTGAACAGGAGTAAAGCTTTTCTCCCTTGTTTCCAGCTTAGGATTCGTTTTGGAATTCATTCGACCTTGTTAAATTGGTACAATGCAATATCTGATAAACAATATTTCAAATGCAAATTAGGCACTAACTCCAATTATTCAAATTGTCGTGATATATATGCATGTATGATGTTGCCTGATTTATATACCAGAAGATGTACACCAGTCTTTTGAAGAGAAGTAGAGCTTTATCCTTTGCTTCCTGCTTAGAATTGTGCTTCCGGTTCCTTTTAAAGTCTGCTTCAACTTTGCACTTCTAACATCTCCGCTTAAACCGTGAAGTTTTATTTACTATTTATTTATATTTTTACCACAAGTATAGTAGAAAGGTTCGCGTATTGTCCGGTTCACACTCTTCCTAGGTCTTTTGAACAGGAATAGAGTTTTATTTCTCGTTTCCTGTCTAGGGTTTGGTTTTTGACTCCTAATTAAACAGTTACAGTGCATCATCCTAATAAACAATTTTTCCAAGACTAGACTCCAATTATTATCGAAATTGATGTATGATATTGCATTATTTGCACACCAGAAGAAGTACCCGGTCTTTAGAACTGAAATAGAGATCTATCACTTGTTTCCTGTTCAGGACTGGATTTTTCGTTTCTTTTAAAATCTACTTCAACGCTATACTTCTAACGGCTCTGCCTAAACTCTGAAATGTTATTATGTTTTTTAAGCAATTAACCCCAAGCAAGCAGGGAGTGCCACTAGTACGCAAGGGGCAACAGAGAGTGTAAGTAATGGAAAAGACTGGGTATAGGGGGGGGGTGAGAAAATGGTAAAACGAGGAACGGGGGAGGATAAAAAGAAGAACGAGGATCAAGGCATCAGAAGATGTCGATTGACACTGCATTTGAATTTTTGAAGATTATAGTTATCAGTGAAGCAAGAGGAAGGGAGTTCGACTGTCGGGCAGTGTGAGAGAAGAAGCTGTTGGAGTAGAAGAAGCGGTTACATTTAACTGTTTTGACAGTAAAAGGGTGGGACCTAGATGCCAACCTAGTAGTACCCTTAAATTGTTGCAGTCGCGGCACCAATGAAAATAGCTCATCAGAGCAGATGCCATGAAAATATTTATAGACAAGACAGAGAGAAGCCACATTACGTCGGTGAGAAAGTGACTGGAGGCGAGACCCTAAGATCAGGACCGATCACACTGCATATCCGTCTTTGGATTTTATAGAGAATCCAGAGATGAACGGCGGGGGCACCAGACCATATATGGCAACAGTATTCCATGCATGGACGAATGGTAGATTTGTAAATGTGAACGAAGGACTCAGACGAGAAAAAAATCTTCTGGCGCGACACAGAGAACCAAATTTCCTTACAGTAGATGCAGCAATTGATTTAATGTAGTTGTTCTACCTAAGTTCAGTGGAAGAACATGAGAACAAGAAGGCGCTTTTGTGGAGTTGAGCATCATAATATTTATTTATTTTTCCTCGGTAGAAGTAGATAGGTTTGTCTATCGTCCGATTGCCACTCCTTGTCGGTCTTTTTTTTTTCCTGTTTAAGATTGAGTTTCCGGTTCCTTCTAATGTCTTTTCATTCTCCAGAACGAAATGACTCTCTTTTAGCCATATTAGATAACCTTGTTTGCTTTCCATCATTATGGCTGATGCTAACCTCCAGGAGAGCAACTTATTTCCCCTTTTCAGCCTCACATTTTACACTGACATGACGGGGAGGAAATTATATTAAATAACTTTAAAGGAAAATTGGATCACTTTGCTTGAAAATCTTTTTTCACCAGAATCTATCTTGCATATTACCATTCACCCATGCACTGAATATTGATACCGCAACAAGTCTGATGCTTCTATGTATCTATAGATTCTTGACAACATCCGAAGAAGTGTCTGCAATCTTATTGGAATTGACCTGTCATCACGGCTTCAGTCAACATCACACCTCATAATTTCACTGTTTAATTTACTAGATGTAGTCACACAGTGACCAGTAAAAAAGCGGTAAATTCAGACATACATTTATTTAGTATTTATCAATCCACCCACGGGGATCGAATGTGGCACAAGCCCATTTTAATGTGGGTATCTCTGAGCCCGTAGGCCGAGCCAAAAATAAATAACCATCCAAACAAGCCGAGGCGGGCCAGTTCCGTCAACCTCCCCCAACGAAACCCTACCCTTCGGCGGAGCTTCGTCAGGGTTCCTCTCTGCAAGCAGAGAGTTCGACAGACACCCGACCCGGCAGCTCACAAAGCGCAGATACTACACTTTGATCCTAGCCACCGGGCCGAGCGGGACATACATTTATTTAGATATCATGATTCAGAAACAAAACTGAATACTCATCTTAGATGTTCGAAATATTTGCCTGAATGTTCAACACAAAGTTGTAACCAGGAGGCAGAAGATTTGCGCATCGTGTCAAGAGGAAATTTATTCCTAGTATCAGTTATGTTCCACTTCAATGAATCAATATCAGTGATGTCATCACGACGGATTTGCATATGATTTAAGAGTATACTCCAGATACATTAATCCATAATATTTAAATCTAGGCTTTTAGAGGACAACTGTAACGGATCAATTAGAGTTGGTATATTTTCTCGAAGAATAAATTTGCCATGTCGTTTAATCTTATAAATGAGATTTTAGAGTGCCACTAAGATGGACCAATTTGAGTTGGTGTATTTTCTTGGAAAATACATTTGCCGATTATTTTTTGCTGGGCAAGTTGTATACCGTATAAGTTCTATGTTAACCGTTTCTTCTCTCTTGTAGAAATCCTTTCTGGCTTCTTGCTTTCAACAATGATTTGATGATTCTATGTATCTATAGATGCTTGAAAACATCCAAAGAAGTGTCTGCAATATTATTGGTCCTGATCTGTCATCACGGCTTCAGTCAATTTCACACCTCGAAATTTCACTTTTGAATTTACTAAGCGGTAAATTCAGATATAAATTTATTTAGCTATCATGATTCATAGACAGAACTGAACAATCAGCGTAGATATTCAAAATGTTTGCCTGAATGTTCAACACAAAGTCGTAATCAGGAGGCAATAGCTTTGGGAATAGTGCCAAGAGGAATGTCATTACAACGTTTAGTTAAGGTCCACTTTAATGAATCAATATTGATGATGTCACGACGACTGGTTTGCATATGATTTAGGAGTATACTCCACATACAGTAATCCATAATATTCAAATCTGGGCTTTTAGAGGACTACTGTGACGGATCAATTAGAGCTGGTGTATTATCTCGAAGAATAAATTTGCTGCTTTTTCACTGGGAACCATGTAGTTTACTCGTATAAGTGAGATGATTTTAGAGGGTTACTTAGATGGACCAATTTGAGCTGGTGTACTTTCTCGGAAAATACATTTGCCTATTTTTTGCTTTGCAAGTTGTATACTGTATAAGTTAACCGTTTCTTCTCTCGCACGCTTCTCTCTCGTGGAAATCCTTTCTGGCTTCTTGCTTTCAACAATGATCTAATGCTTCTATTTATCTATAGATTCTTGAAGTGTCTGCAATGTTATTGATCCTGATCTGTCATCTCGGCTTCTGTCAATATCAGACATCATAATTTCACTGTTGAATTTACTGGATGTAGCCACACAGTGTGCAGTAAAAAAAGCGCTTAATTCAGACATAAATTTTATTTAGCTATCATGATTCATACACAGAACTGAACAATCACCGTAGATATTCGAAATGTTTGCCTGAATGTTCAACACAGAGTTGTAAACGGGGTAATCAGGAGGCTGTAGCTTTGGGAATAGTGCCAAGAGCAATGTCATTACAAGGTTCAGTTAAGGTCCACTTTAATGAATCAATATCGACGATGTCACGACCACAGATTTGCATATGATTTAGGAGTATACTCCAAATGCAGTAATCCATAAGATTCAGGTCTGGGTTTTTAGAGGTCCACTGAGATGAACCAATTTGAGCTGGTGTATTTTCTCGAAGAATAAATTTGCCGCTTTTTTTACTGGGCACACTATACTATTCATTAAGCACTCCAAATTACGAATTAAAAAATAATTTATAAAAATTGTCCCTACAGTTTTTCAGGAAATTTTAATTAACCTATTTCAGAAATGTAGCTCAGCTTCCGAACTCACGAAACCCATATTTGATGAATTTTACAGGGTGCCTAGTAAAACGGAAGTAGATTCAGAAAGAATTTTATTTAGTTATCATGAACAATCATTGTAGATGTTCGAAATGCTTGTCACTGAAATTATCCAATTTCAGCTGTTTTTTTTTTTCAAAGAATAAATTTGCCGATTTTTTACTGGGCAAGTTGTATAGTGTATAAGTTCTATGTCAACAGTTTCTTCTCTCTGGTGTAAATTCTTTCTGCCTTCTTGCTTTCAACAATGATCTGCAAAACATTAATTGCAATATCAACTGCCATCTTTTGGCGCGTTGAATCCTGCTCTTTTATTGCCCTCTGTATTTTTTTCCCTCTCAGTTACACCTTGCAGCTTAATTGATTTCATCACCTTGTTTAGGGGGAAAAGATTAAAAATAAAAATTAAAGCTTAAAAAAAAAAAAACCATAATGTCATTTATTTTTAGATAAAAAAGAAAACTTTTTAAACACTATGTCAGCTTTTATTTTTGATTTTTTACTTTCCTTCAGAATTTTTACTTGCTTTTGTTGCAATAATAATGTTGTCAGTCAAGAGCAGAGAACAAATGTCTGCTGCTTTGAAACAATAAAATAATAAGCACTTAGAACAATAACAAATAAAAAAATAAACACTTAGAGAGAGACGAACTTTTATTCACTTTGCCTGGGGGAAAACTATTTAACCTCTGAGCTGCAGGGGAAACTACAATTGATATAAAATCAACTATAATCATTTAAAATGTCATTCACTCTTACTCCGTCTCTCTTGGCACCATATTTATTCTTCATTCTACACTGGAAGAAACAATATTATACCTATATACTCACGTATCATGCGGCCTTTGAAGATCTAATTTTGAAGTCAATTTGACTACATTAAATGGACGTATAGTTTGGTCAACGGCATAGCCAGGGCCATCAATATATACGCTAATTATATATCTAAATTATATATCTATAGCTTCAAATTAGCTTCAAAATCAGGTCTTCAAGGTCTCGCTTACGGTCAAATCACGCTGAAACACCGGTTCTCGTACGATCACCGTAGTTAAGCAGCGTAGAGCCAGGTCAGGGGACCGCTTGGGAACACCTGGTACTGTAAGCCCCCAAAGTCCAACCCTTACCTCACAGTCGGTGGGGGGGTGTAAACGGTAGTGTCAGAGCTATGCCGCCCGGAACTTCGTTCCTGGTAGGGCCACCCAAGGCGGGCAGGTCTGACACACACGCCGGCTAACAAGGGCTCTGGTGAAAATCCAAGGAGCGTCTGCATCGGTAACCGGTGGCTTCTGGTCGTTCCTGTCTCTGCGTCTGTGGGAATCCCGCGGCAAGCAAGAACGTTATCCGAGTAGGCCTGGGTACCCTACTTCTGTAATTTATCCCAAGAATCTTCTTCTCATAACAGGAAGAAGCCGGCTCAATCCGCCCAGGGTGAATGCCGCATCAGTACAGTACTTCAAAGTCTCCTGAAAACATAGCATCTGTCCGAGATTCAGTAGGCAGGAATCCGAAGAAATTTGTCCGCAGTAGGTGCCAGTCCCTTGTTCTCACCAAAAAAAGTCTCCAGCGGTCAAAGTTGGCATAAATCCTACTTTAAAGTTCCCTGAAAACATAGCAGCTGTCCGAGATTCAGTAGGCAGGAGTCCGAAGAAATTCGCCCGTAGAAGGTCCCAGGGTTTTGGCCTTACCAAATTCTCTTTTCAGCGTATTCTGATTAAAGAGCTTCATCTTTATTCTTATAGAATACAATTAAAACAAAAAATGACCGCTGCTGATAAAGAAAAAGTGTAGAAATGTGCAACTGGATCTCAGACAACGTTGAAGACAAGCCAGACTTTCTTGATAATTTATGGTTCCCATATGAAGCGCATTTTCTATTCTCAGCGCATGTGAGTAGTAAGAACAATGTATTCTGGGGTTCAGAAACCCCAAATGAGGTTCTAGAAAGAATCCTCCATTCATGGAAATGCATTGATTGGGAACCCATATCAAAGCACAGCATTATTGGACCCTTCCGGTTCGAAGACGCGCAAGAGCAGCCTTTGTCCGTCACGAAGGAACACTATTTGGTGGTTCTGAACAAATTCTGGCATGAAATGGGTCCCATGAGCCGTGGCAAAAGTGCAACCAGGGTTTAGACGGGGCACCAACGGTACCAGCAAGATGGGGCCACCCCTCATACAGCAAATGTCTCTCTGGAGTGGCTGGACCAGAAGTTTCCCTACAGACTGATGATAAACGCGAACCTGAGTGGTCTCTGCATTCCCCAGATCTTTATCTGTGGGAGGGGGGTATCGAGTCTACAGGAACAACGCCCACACCATCTCAGAGCTAAATGCAACAATCACTCAAAAAATCAGAGCTATACCAAGAGTGTTATGCCAAGCGTGCTTTAAAGCTATCTACAACTTTGCCGTAGAATTCAAGCGTCTTCAGTAGAACGGAGCACATCTGGAACATATTCTATAACTGACGATAAAATCTTTGCTAGTAAAGCTAGCGATATGTTGTTTGTAGCAGAAGATTTACTAACTTTTCTAGTTTTCAGAAATATATGATTTCTATATAGTTTGTAAACAGAAAATAAATGGCGTTCACGTTCTTGGGTTAGATTTATTTTTGGACAGCCTGTACCTAAATCAAGCAAGTATAAATATCTAGAAAATAAATGAAGGATGAAAAGTTAGACACCGAAATCTGAAGGCACGGTGGGGTAATGAAAGATGTCATTCAAAAGCTAAGCTCCTTATTAAGAAACAGGAAAATCTCATTAAAAACAAAGAAAAGAGAACTTAACTATTACGTAATATCAGTCCTCTTATACGGCAGTAAATGCTGAGCAATAGCTTCACAGGAGAAGAGACTTGATGCAATAGAAATGTGACTCTACAGAAGGCTGTTGAGGATACCATGGACTGAACATGTTAGTAACGACAAAGTATTTTTTCCAAAACAAAAAGGAAACTTATGCTTAACATCAGGAACAGACAGCTGAAATGTCTACGGAACATAATGAGGAAAGAGGGTTTGGAAAATGTAACACTCATAGGACAGATTGAAGGCAAGATGTACAGGTGAAAGCAACGCATAACCTACCTGGCGAGCTTCAGTAAATGCATGGCGGAACAAGGTTTAGGAGTGATAACAAAAAGACAAAGTTTATTAGAAGCTACAGAGGACAGGACGTTGAGGAGAGCCATGATCGGCAAAGACACAAAGAAGAAAATGAAGAAGAGGATAATAAGAAATAAAGCGTGCGATGGGTAAATTGTCGTCATTTTTTATTTCGCATTTGCGCGTTGTTTGTTTTTGATTTTTGTCGACTGCACAGTAAATAGTGGGTCATTTGGTCACCGTCTGGGAAAAAAGAGCACCATGACGTAATTCACACGGCCAGAAATTTGGAAACGGCATGCTTTATTACTTAGCATTCACGCCTGAAGCTCCAATACAACCATTTCAGGGTGTTTGGGTGTCAATCTGAGGACTGGCTGTGTACCCAAGAGTCAGGACTATGGAGTGATCACTAGTAATGATGACATTATGCCTCCATTGATCTTCCCACAGGAACACAGAGAGAAGCAGTGCTGCCTTTGTCAAGAGGGTGGCTACAGGAATACCCTTTGTCTGACAACAGGACTCTGCTCCATGCCATACAACTAGAAGAATCCAGTCATGGCTGTCAGACAATTTCTGCGACCCCATCACCCCTTACATCTGGTCAACTAACTTTCCAGACTGCAACTTCTTGGTTATTATGTGTTGGGTGCAGTTGAGCGGGAGACCAACATAACTCCTTGTAACATCAAAGATGAACTGAAGGCAAGGATTATGGCAGCATTCAACAACTAGAACAAAGAGACCGCCCGGAAGAGTTACAGGAGATTCTGAAGTTGTCTGGAGTTCGTGGCTGAATCCAATTGTGATTTTATTGAATAAATTTGCTTTATTTTAAGATATTTTTGTGTAATTTTGGTCATTACATATGTTAAAATAGGATGTCATTGTTATTTTCATTTTTGCTAAATTTAGACGACAATTTATACATCGCACCCAGTAGATGCATTTTGGGTAATTTAGCAGACAATTTATCCATCGCACCCTGTAGGTGTATTTTGCGTAATTTAGACGTTACGCTGAGTAAATCACTGAAATAGACGGATGAAACATTGTCTTTGGTGTCGAGAAAATTTTAAAACTTAGCGGGTAGAATGGAGATCAACGTGGTTTAGTAGACTCAGCAATTTTCAATCTGCTTGTCTGAATCATCTTCATGAAACGAGAGCAAGATCTAAAAGGTCAGCCAATCTAACAGTGATCTTATCTCACAATCCTCACACTTGCTCCAAATGTGGCCTCCTTTGTAAATCACTAGCGGGTCTGAAATGCCACTTAAGATTATCAGACAAATTTTCATAACTGAATCAACTAGGCTGTCAGATCCTCATACGTCGAAACCGACTGGGAGAGTCCATTATACATACATACATACATACATACATATATATATATATATATATATATATATATATATATGAATTATTACTTTTAATTTATTTATTTGTCTCATACACTGACTTCAATTTAATGTTCCTGTTTCTTAGCTAAACTAAAATTGACGAATATTCAACAACACATTTATTTGAATTATATTTTAATAATAAACAAATTAGTTTAGGTTTTCTCACGAATGAAGATGTGACATGAAATTATAGAAATTTGGTTTTGCGAAAAGGTTTGTGAATACCTTGTGTTACGAGACCTTACCCATAATAACACAATGGACTATTCCCTACGTAATAAATACTGCGCCTCAAGAGGAACAGGGAGTTCAGTCCGAAGTTGGCCGACCGGCTGATCTGCTGATCGGTTGAACTCTCTGCCTTCGGGCAGGGAGAAACCCGAACGAGGCTACGCCGAAGGGCGGAGTCTCTTTCGGGGAGGTAAGTTTATACAGGTTCAAAGGGCATATTTTTGGTCGAGCCCACGGGCTCGGAGATCCCACGTTAAAGCGGCCTTGTGCCACATGATCCCCTCATCGGGGGGTGACTAAATACTGTTCAGTCTGAAGTCTTGAGTGAAGTCCATCAGGAGCCTGTCAGTCAGTCAGAGCGAGCGAGTCAGTCTGTCGAGTCAGAGGCAGTCCGAAACAGAGTCGCGTTTCAGACAATTACTACTAAACCTGATTGTTCATACTAACACTTTCTACTTCTCTGTATATATTCCTGTTTGTAATTTATCTGTGTTATTCCATATCCGTGTTCGAGTTCTTCTTTATTGGTTCTACCTTGGTCTATCACCGTGGCACAAGGAACCGGACCATAACGCCTTGCATGGAACTTCTGAATAACAAGGAAGTCTTAAGGAAAAGGGACAAAAATATACTTGAACTTTGTTATATGTTATGAACACTAATGGGTATTTCTTGATTTTCATAAATACGTTGGTCACTATTGTAAGTGGGGGTAATATGATGTCTATGTAGTCCAGCATTGGCAGTGGTTTACCTACTTCACGCCGCTGGCGAGTATTGTATTTTGTTGATGTTATAAAGATTACCATTCCATTTCCAACCTCCGTTTTGGTTATTCCTCATTCAGTAACCCTCTTTAGGTTACAACAATTAGATATCTGTGTATAGGCAGCATGAATGTCTTACTTTTATGACATAAAAAAGATTCTTCTGTCACACTTCTTGGTTACATCTTCTTGGTTTTCAGACAACTTTGGTCTTCAATCACTTTCGCATCGCCGTAACATAGCTTCTCTCTGCCTTTTCTATAAAACTATTATTATTATTGTTCTGGAGAACTCTCCTCTTTGGGGTTAATTTCTAAATAGTTATTCATATCCTCCACATGCAATTTGTACATATGAGGACTAGTTAGCACTACATAGAGGCTCTGATGTATAGAGTGTCCCCCAAAATTTGACATCATTTCGCAGGCCAATAATGTTGTCAATTCTTGTTGAAAGAACCTCAAATTTTCACAGTATAGAAACAAATCAAGATTTTACATTTAATGTAAGAGGACAGTATGTGCTTATCTGAATGAGAATCTCCCAGAGAGATGGATCGGGCGTGGTGGAGATGAAGACAGTTCCTCGTTCAGTAACCCTTTCTGGGTTACAACACACATAGAACCAGAAAGAGATAGTTGAAATTTCTGTGATGAATAATGAGGAAGGAAGCTTTGGAGAATTTGACTTTCATAGAATTTGGCACTCATGAAATCGCGAATTGATGGTTGTCTTGAACGGCCATCCTTCTCGATCTTTTTACATTAATGTAGGTGTCACCTGCCTTAGACATACATTGTTCCTAATTTTCTTCAACAACCTTCCTGATGTCATCGTTTCTCAACTCAATATCTATTCTGATGTCGCTACTATTTAATTCTGTCTCAAAGTAAGTCTGATCTATCCGACAAAGTCAAATTGTCTCCTGATCTCAAAAATGACATTTAATCTGTGGTTAATTTGGGCAGGAAATAACTTGTAAACTTTAACACCCCCAGAAGGAAACTGCTCGAAATTGATGTAATAAATCAAAAAAAAAAAAAAAAAAACTTTTTGTGTGTGTGTAAAACAGACACAACGGTGAATTAAGGACAATGTATCCTTGCCGAAAGAAACATTTGTGAGGTATTTATGGTGATTTTCTCAAGGCCGAACGTCTAAGGAACCTAGTGAGGATCGGACTGTTACATTCTTCCAAAAACCAGATCTTCTGATTCATGCTGCACTAATTTCCACCACTGGATGAGAGTTAAGGCTGTTGCAGTTTTTTTTGTGTATATATATATATACATATGTAACTAGTGAGCTAGCCCAAATGACTTGACTCACTTTATAGTCCACCAATAGAAGATTAACCAATCAGAAGACGTAGAATATTCAATCTGTCGTGTATAAAGGCGGCCATTTTTGTTTACTCTATCCGAATGTCTAGTTCCAGCTTGTCAGGCGAAGAGAAACAGAAGAAAGAACTACGCTCTGCTACTTTTACCGGGATATCCACTGCTAACCTGAAATACGCTTTCCTACTGTCTTCGAAATATTCACTGCTAACCTCTGGATTCTATACTCGAAGACGACCGTCATCATGAACAACAAAGGTGCTGAACATCCAGAACTGAACTAAAAATCCGTCAACTGCTCAAAGCTCCGCCCATATTTTCCGTTTTTACATACACACTCAAACAAAAACACACGCAATACAATCAAGAATTTCCACCCAATAACACACACTCCCGCCTAAAGAAACAATAAACACCGAAGTTGATTTAAGTCTAAGAAAAGACATAAAACCTCATTAAAGGGTCATTTCCGCCAGTTGGACGGCATCTGGACCCGGCTTCACAGACTTCATCGGAAAGGAAGCTTCCAATCTCCAAGAGACAGCTCGCCGTCGCACCAACAAATCACAACTCATCCTCCTTCTCCTTCCGTACGCCTCTGCGGACACCTTTTACGACTCCACTTATCTCATTATTTACATTATTCGGACTATTGTCCTCATCTTTGTCGCCATATTTATTCCAACGTTTCTGCCTTTGTACGCTCCGGCCTTCTTCAGATGGTTGGAATGTCGAACAGAACTCTTTATTTCGCTCGCTTGAGTAGACTGTTCTAGTTCCATGTGCCATGAATTAACAAGAAATAACTGATAACTGACATCCATTAGACATGGCTATATTTAGCTCCCCCCCCCCCACGTGGGGTAGCATGTGACACAAGGCCGAGTTTATTGTGGGTAATCCGAGCCCGTAGGCCCGGCCAAAAATATAGCCTTCGAACCCGCCTAGGCGGGTTCGAGAGCTGTCAACCTCCCCGAACGAAACCTTGCCCTTCGGCAAAGCTTCGTCCGGGTTCCGCCCTGATAATGCAGAGAGTTAGACAGACGGCGGTGGCTGTAAGTTTAATACAGCTATTAGACATGGCACGTGAAACTAGAACAGTCTACCCCAGTGAGCGAAATCAAGGGTTCAGTTTGACATTCCAACCACCTGAAGAAGGGCGGAGCGTACAACGGCCGAAACGTATGGCGACAAAGATGAGGACAATAATGTAAATAATATAAATAATGTAAATAATGTACATAATACCTCATCTCAGAAATATAGACACGTCCACTTATCTCCTTTTTTCAACGGGAGACATTTACATTTGTTAATACAATTCTGTGGATCTTGAAACCTTCGCTGATTTTTCTTTCTTCTGTCACCATTCACTTAATATAACAGAAGTTACTACTCAGTGGTAATTCTTCTAGCGAGACAAGGTTACTACCTTTTACACCAGGTTGCGATGCCCTCGTCGGGCATAATTGCGTCGTTATCATTCTGAAAGAAAAAACTTGTAATTTCGTATTCAGCGATAATTAATTGATTAGGGATTGATCGATTTGCTTCTTTTTTTTTTTTTTTTTTTACGGCTTATCAACCTTTCTTGTCTTGATGTATTCCTGTCATAGTGGTAAATCCGAATATATTACAATATGATTTTCTAGAATTAACGCAATCTTTAGAAAAAAAAAAGAAGCAAAAACGTTTTGATTAAATCTCTAACCTGCATATCAGATAATCGAAATAAAATTATTCCTGAGAGAAAAAAAATTAAAAAAATTTTGATCTGATTAAAAAAAAAAAAAAAATCTTTGTATGAAATCAAAATCTGATATTGAATCAATTGTCGTTAAATGAACAAATAAAAAAAACATTCGTAAACAATATGACAAACAATAATCTTGAGCTGATTTCACTCGGTGAAAGTGAGATATTGAAAAAGAAAAGAAAATTAATCTTTCGTAAAATTAATAAATCAAATGACGGATCAATGCAGATTGCTACGTTTTTTTTTTAACTGTTTTATTATTATATATTCTGGATTTTTTAAGGAAAATATCTCATTCATCATTTCAAGATTAAATAATGACAAAAATTGTTTTTTCCTCGGGCTATACTCTGAGGTTAGACGAGTGAGAAATTCTTCTGTGAATTTTGAAGATGAGGAATTATCACAAGTAGGCACGGCTTAAGTATACAAATCTTTGTTGCTCTTGTTGAAACATTTTAGCTACAGTATTCTCTTGCCCTTTTATTCTATTTTTTTACCAAAATTTCGAACACGCTAGAAAGGATTAAAAAATTTAATAGAATAATAATAAATAGGTCTTGCTTCTTAATAATATCATAAACATTTTGATTATAAAACTTTGATTTTATTAAGTTTTAGTTCTTTTTTCATCATGTTATGCTCTTTTTTTGAGCTACAATTAGAGGTGCCTATCTATATACGTTACAAATTAAACTAGGCACAACTGATTTTTAAAGGGTGAAACATTTTAGCGTATTTTGACATCATTCTAGACTCTTTTTTAAAATCCAAATCCGAGAATAAATTTCACAATTTTTTATCCATAATGGCTTTTAAAATAAAACTTTAGATATATTATTTAGATTATTTTCCTAAAAATACTTATGCTTTGGTAAATATTTATATCAGTTTATAAATTTTTTGAAAAGAAAGCTAGTTGAACTGTTTGAGTGGGACCATTCCTTTAATATATATCAGTCACTTATGTGCCAAGCGTGATACACGTGTAGGCGATCATGTATCTTTCAATACATAAGTGACGAGGCAGATTTTTTCCTGTAGTAGGTTGCCATTTCTTTCTACGGTAGACCAGAACAACCTGGTCTGTCCTGCTTAGAACGGTCCAGGTTCGATTCTCAGGAATGGATACACACTGCTGATGAGTCCCAAAATAGATCGAAACGGTTGTCCAGTGCTTTCTGCATTCTGTTGGGGATTCTTCTCAAGTCGATGAATTACTTAATTATATATACGTATGCCTATATGTGTGTGTGGAAGTCTGTTTGTATTAGTGCAAAGTGTTATAAAAAAATCTACCCAGAGTTTACAAGAACCCTTAGCACAGCTTCTTGTCGAATACAATAAAATTCTATATAAATCGTTTTGGCCTTCTATTTTTCCCATTCTACGTTTTTGACTATCTGTCTCGTTTTCACTCAATCTCTCTTTCTCTCTCTCTCTCTCTCTCTCTCTCTCTCTCTCTATATATATATATATATATATATATATATATATATATATATATAATGAATATACATAATATCCCACGTTGATAGCACGACTTGGAGATCCATATAAACGTGCAATCTCCAGGTTCTAAAAACCTACGTAAGTTTTGAGCACCTGAAGATTGCACGTTTGCATGAAACCCCGAGAATGAAATTAACAGAAGATAACTGATAACTGACATCCATCAAACATGGCACGTGGAACTAGAACAGTCTACCCCAGTGAGCGAAATAAAGGGTTCAGTTCGAAATTCCAACCACCTGAAGAAGGCCGGAGCGTACAAGGAAACGTTGTGATAAATATGGCGGCAAAGATGAGGACAATAGTCCGAATAATGTAACTAATGTACATAATACCTCATCTCAGAAATATATATATATATATATATATATATATATATATATATATATATGCAAAATATTATTTATTTTAGGATATTAAAACATGTTAAAAAATATGTTTCGACACCATAAATGTGTCTTTTCAGACGATGTTAAACTACTGGCGAGTGAAAGATTAATTTTTAAAATAATTAAAAAAAGCAGAATATTTTTTAAAAACTTTAAACTTGTGAGCTTGGACGTTATTAACCAATCAAAGATGACATACACTAAATTCAAATTCACCGTAAAAAAAAATTGATATTGATCATGACACGAAGTTGTCTGCATGAAAAACTTAGACAATTTCATTATGGGCAGATACAGATTGTTACATTATTTCGTAAGATGCATCGAAGTCTGACGCTCAAACTTGCTAAGAAGCAAACGCGAAAGGGATTGGGAGGTAATTTAACATAATTTTAGCCAGTTATATGCTTGTTTCGTGTGTAAAATTTGCTCATTGAATTAATAAATTTTCAAGTGACTTATCGGTTGACTAATTCCAGATTTTCACGTAACAACACTCATCAGAGTCAGCGATCTTGATAAATCTATTGAATCATATTTATGCCATGAATTTGAAAACCGGTATTAATTAAAACTTTAGAGTCGGTAGAGGGATAATTCGCTTGAACATTATTGAATATTGCAGCTCAAATTATGTAGTGAGCACTTTGTTTTAAAAATTCTACTGTGATTTAAATACGTTAATGTCTAGTCATTTTTGCATACTTTCGATACGTCTCGCTATTTTATTATTATTATTATTATTAATAATAGTAGTAGTATTAGTAATATATATTTGTGACTCCATAAACTGCGTTTCTTGTTTGCTATGTCTGAAATTGTTAATCTCATAGAACTATTCCAGACCATTCCTGCAACTTCAGTTGCAAATGTAAGAAGCTTATCAACTTTGGACAGAATTCAATTATTCTTAACATCTACAATGGCTGAAGAATGGTTGTCACATGTTTATCAAGAAACAAACACTTGTTGATTTATAACAGGAAAAAAGAATTATATGACAAGACATTAAAGGACTATATAAAAAGTACTTGGAAATAACAAATAAATGAAGTAAGTTTTTTTTTATTTCTTACAAACAATTATGCATATTTACAATGCCAATTCACAGTAAATGCATTGTTTTGTTTTACTATAGAAAAATATTTCATATGATTTCAAGATAGAAATGTTTTAATCATTTCACCGCAGGCAAGGCAATAAAGCCACTAAAATGCAAGAGATTATTGAATGTTAGAGAATATGAGAAAAAATACACTATTATGGAGAGAGAATAATAAAAGAACAAGAATTAAAAAGGGAAAAGATAATGGTTGACATTGCAAATAAATCTTTGAAAATTAAACTTGGCTGGGAAGCAATAAATCAATAAATTAAATAAGAAAGTTCCACAAGCAAGAAGTGCGAGAGAAGAAACTATTAGCATAGAACTTACGGTTACATTTAGCCAAAATAACTGTGAATTGATGAGACCTTGTCGACAATATAATACTGCATGAAGTTTAGGTGTCATTTTAAAAAATACAAAAATCTGGCATAAGGCCAAAAGGGGCGATCGGGGGAAGTGATTTTCAATATGTCTTATCTTAAACTTAATTAACCACATTTACTGAAAAAAAACATACCACAGTATTCCTTACACCGAAAGAACACATTCTTACTTACCAATCTTAGTCAGTCAGTTATGTGCTATGCGTGATACACGTTTAGGCGATCATGTATCTTTCGATACATGACTGACGAGGCAGGTTTTTCCAGCAGTTGCCATTTCTTTCTGCGGTAGACCAGTTGCCATCCAAAGCTATAGAACCCGGTCTATCCTGATATTTACCCATAGCTGGTGTGAAGAGGACTTCATACCTTTCCCAATGGTATTAACATGTAAATGAATGTAATGGATTCGACTGGAATTCGAAGTCGGCTCTCCGATTCCTCAATCAGATACGTTATCCATTACTCCACCGTGCCTCCACTTAAGAACTCTTTTTACAATTTTATTGAAATTAATATTTTTCAAAAGTTTAGATATTACATTTTAAAACATGACTTGACTGGAATTCGAACTCGGGTATCCGATTCCGCAATCCGAGTCGCTGTCCATCCAGTATAATACCTCAAAGTTTGTATGAAGTTCTAACTAATCCTCATATGAACAATTTGTCTGTGGGATGTGGAGATTAAAAATGGCAATATTTAAAAATGTAACCCCACAGAATATTTAGAATGAATACAAATTATATACAAGAAATAAAAATAGTGTTAGTAATAAAAAAAAATTCTACAATCTTTAATTATGACAGAAAAATCAGTTAACTGAACAAAATGAATGTGGGACTATATAATTAGGAACAGTCATTCGACCAAAAACGCGCTCAAACACACGCTCATCCAGACGCAAAAATAAATATGAAATACATACTCGAAAAATGAAAAAGCTCTTCTCTATTACCAGTGAACTAACGGTGGACAGGAGAAGGGAAGTCTTTCGCCACTTCCCCTTAAATAAACAGAAATAAAATTCACCACAAACTGTCAAAACATGAGGAAAAACAAACGATACCAAAACCAAAACCTTCTTGAAAATGGCTTAAGAAAGAATGTGGCGACAGAAATAAAAGAGATTAATGTAGATACATCCTCTATGTAAGTTAGCATAGAAGAAAGTTCATCAGAATAACTGCCATGGAAATATTTATAGAAAAGGCACAGGATTTTTTTAAATACATTTCACTTGGGATGAAATAAATAAATAAAAAAAAATATAATTTAACAAATAATTGGCCCTGAACACCATTGCTCAATGACAGGCGCCCTTACTTCTTTATAAAACCAACCAACACAAGCCTACAAAATGATAAATGCTCAATTTAACAAGAAGAGAAACCCTACCGAGTTTAGCTTTACAAATAGGACATAATTCTACTTTACAGAAACTTACAAAGAATGTTTTTTTGTGAAAGTGAAAAAAGTGATGAAAAAAAAATACTAAAAAAAAAAACGGCCCATTTTTTTCCTTGAAAGCAATAAACGTTAGTGTTTTACGAAGCTCGTGGGCCCCACTGTGGGCTGAACACTTCATGTTGATTTAAGGAGAAAATAGGAAGAATCCGAGAAGCTGAGGAACTAAAAATGATGCTCAGAAAAGGAAATTTCTGTTGGCATGCAATTAGGGGTTGCAAATTCAAAATCCATCTCAGGTAAAAGCCAGGTAATAAATCGGTTACGAATCAAAAGGATGGATTCCTGTGTTAACGAATGAAGCGGGTGTTCAAAGGGTAGGGAAAATTGATAGTTCAGCTATGTCTATTTCAGTAATTTCGTATCTATCTATCTATCTATCTATCTATCTTAGAGTGTTCATATCATATCTATCTTGGTCTGTTCATGTCTATCTCAAACTGTTCATATCTATCTATCTATCTATCTATCTATCTATCTATCTATTACAGTCTGTTCATATCTATCTATCTATCTATCTATCTATCTATCTATCTTGGAGTGTCCATATCTATCTTTGAGTGTTCATATCTATCTTGGTCTGTTCATATCTATCTCAAACTGTTCATATCTATCTATCTATCTATCTATCTATCTATCTATCTATCTATCTATTACAGTCTGTTCATATCTATCTATCTATCTATCTATCTATCTATCTATCTATCTTGGAGTGTCCATATCTATCTTGGAGTGTTCATATCTATCTTGGTCTGTTCATATCTATCTCAAACTGTTCATATCTATCTATCTATCTATCTATCTATCTATCTATCTATCTTAGAGTGTTCATATCATATCTATCTTGGTCTGTTCATATCTATCTCAAACTGTTCATATCTATCTATCTATCTATCTATCTATCTATCTATCTATCTATCTATTACAGTCTGTTCATATCTATCTATCTATCTATCTATCTACAGAATGTGATGGTTAAATTGTCGCCATTATATATTTTTTATTTCGCGCATGTATGTGGCTTCTTGTTGATTTTATTGACTGCACTCCGCCAGAAATTTGAAAACATCATGCTGTATTGCTTGGCATTCGTTCCGGAAGCTTCAATACGAACATTTCAGTGTAGTTGGGTGTCAATCTGAGGACCGTGTAGAGGATAAGTAAAGAGTTGGGAGAATCTAATGATGATTACGAAGGTACGGAAGCTCGGAAAATTCAATCTGATCTTTTGGATACGAAAAGAACTCACGAATTTATTGGTGAGGACCTCAGACTCAAAACGGAGGCCTACATCAAGTGTCTTAATGAGGTAGTGATACTCTGGGTCAAGTGGGTGGCTGCTGAAAGACTCTATAAATGGTACACATGACACACAAGCAGGAGATCTCAGGCATGGCTGTCAGATAATTTCTACGACCACATCACCCCTTAAATCTGGCCAACTAACTCCCCGGACTGCAATCCCTTGATTATAATGTGTGGGGCGGAGTTGAGCAAGAAACCAACAAAACTCCTTGTAACAATGAATTTGTGTTTTGAGAAATGACTTGAAATGTCTCATTTCGTAATAAGCGTATAAAGACCAAAGCTTATGCATTAAAAAATGCTATTAATTTATTTGGTAGTGACTGGATGGAACTATATGAACTTTGGGATTCGCCGACAAACGTTTATTGTATAAACGTCAGTGGCCAAGCGACCAATTTAAAAAAGTCAGATCGAAAATCTTAAGGAAGAATTTAAAAAAGAATCTCTTCCAGATGTCCTGTTGAATGAATATGGTCTTTGTTCAAGGCGGATTTTCAATTAAAAAAGATTCGACGCCCGCCTAAACGGAGCGTACCATTCACAGCATTTTAACAAGTCGACGAAGAGTTGGACAGACTCGAAAGAATTGGTGCAATAGAAAAAATTAACCATTTAAAATGGGCTGCACAGTGGTGTATATAAAGAAAAAAAAATGTGTTTGCGCGGTTTTCTCGTCAGGATTAAATAGTTGTTTAGAAACACATAACTACTCCTTGCCAAGTCCAGAAGAAATTTTTTCGAAGTTGAATGGCGGGAGAATATTTTCAAAGCTGGATCTCTCTGAAGCATATTTACCATTCCAGTTTGCAAATCAATTTTCGGAATTAACTGCCATAACGACATCCTTTTCGGAATCCGGACGACATTTTAATCCCAAGTGTATTTAAAGAAGAACATGTTGGGTAGGTAAAAAAAAAATTTTTTGGAAAAAATAAGAGAGTACGGATTCAAGCTCAGTGAAGAAAAATGTGAATTGTTTTTGCCGAAAAATAAACACTTTGGTCAAATTATTGATAAAAATGAACCAAATCTCTCGAGGGCAGATGCAATTTAAATTATGCCTCCACCAACAAACGTGACTACGTTACAAACTTTTCTAGGAATGATAACAAAACTTGGTTTTTATTGAGTTTGGGGCCCTTATTCATCATGCTATGCTGTTTTTACGGGACCAAGTGGAGGTACCTAATTAAAAGGCAATTGACAGAAAGTAACAAAGGACGAAATCCAGACTAAAACGCTCACTTGCTATGCAACGGTGCAGTTATGTTTGGTGAAAGCGTTTTAATAGCGAATGTGTTACAGAAGCGAATATTGAAGGATTTTCATAGTGGACATACCTGTATTTCAAAACGAAAATCTCTTATCAAAAGTTACGTATATTGGACCAGAATAGACAAAGATATTGCAGAGGTGCCGCTCTAGCAGCAAAACAACCTATCGCAAAAGCTAGAAACATGGCCAAAGACAGACACGCTGTAGTCAGGAGTGCATATAGATTTTGCAGGTCCCATGAATGGATCATATTATCTTGTCATAGTTGATAGTCTCATTAGATGGCCGGAAATTTATCAGTGCAAAAATCCAGGAAGTAGCCGAAGCATTACGTATATTATAACTGCTGAGCAGCACGCGTTATGACTCTATATCACTTTGGTTATCTATCTATCTATCTATCTATCTATCTATCTATCTATCTATCTATCTATCTATCTATCTATCCCATTTTGTTTATATCTATTTATATCATTTGATCCATATCTATCTATCTATCTATCTATCCCATTTTGTTTATATCTATCTATTTATATAATTTTGTTAATATCTATCTATCTATCTATCTATCTATCTATCTATCTATCTATCTATCTATCTATCGCATTTTTCCTATCTATCTATATCATTTTATCAATATCTATCTATCTCAATATGTTCATATCCATCTATCTATAAGATGACATGAAGTCATAAAATTAAAATCAAAGAAGACAAAGAACGTTGTTTTGTCACACACACACACACACACATATATATATATATATATATATATATATATATTATGAAATGGATTAAATCTGACAATTATGAAAGCGGAATATCAACAAAAATATAAATATATGTAAGTATTATGCATGTCGAAGTAAATGTATGCAACGTATATTATCAAAATATTTTATTCATTAATGAGCGTGAAACAAATTTCCATGATTTTCTGTGACCTGAAATCACCTGTCAGCGAAATGTTATTTGCTATCACAACAGAACATTCCTGCTTTTGATTTCATAAGCATTTCCCATACGTAAATGAATAAATTTTAATGAAAATTCATTTTTGATATTTTTTAGGGGTAAATATATTACATATGTGATGAGCTGAAGTCATCAATCTAATCAGTTAGATAAATATAAACAGCTCACAGATTCACTTCTTTTTTGTTAATAATTACATGTAAAGCAAGGCAATACAGCAGATAAGAGGCAAGGGGTTATTGAGTGTCAGAATATGAGAAAAATAAAAACATTATTAAGGCGAGAGGAAAATAAAAGCACTGGAATTACGGGGACAGTAGATAACGGTGGGAATTGCATTTAAAGTTTTGAAAATCAAATTTGTCTGGAATGGAAGGAGCCAGACGAGAGTTCTACAAGTGAGAAGTGAGGACAATAAGGGAAGAGGAATCAAGAAGACAATGGCTAACGGCTGACATTGCATTTAAAGTTGGCTGGAAAGCAAGAAGACGGAAGTGAGTATCACAAGCGAGAATTGCGAGAGAACAAACTGTTACCAACGTCAACTGTAAAATAATGTGACCTTGCTGCCCATCTAGTGTCTTGATCAAATTCTTAATGACTCGATACCAAAACTAAAATGACATCAAAACAATTACCATGAAAGTATTTATAGAACGGTCATATGGAAGCTACGTTACAGCTTCCTGAAAATAACTGAATGTTAAATGCCACATAAGGATTAATAATATTTCGGATTCTTCTTTGGATTTTATCAAGAATCTCTAAATACATAGCAAAAGCATAATACTAGATGTATGAAAGAATGGTAGACTTTTAGATGTCTAAGACAGATTCTGACGAGAAAATTGGTCTAGCACAACGCAATGGACAAGTTTTCTTAGTAGCAGACATGGCAATTGATTCAGTATAGTCTTTTCACTTTCTGCGGGAAACATTTGCACAAAAAGGGTCAATGAGTCATTCTCCTGGATGTTTGCCTGAGCAAGCGTCTGCAATAGGGATTGGCTAGCCGCCCTAGTAGATAGGTATCCTCGAATACGAGTGGCCAGCTATATATATATATATATATATATATATATATATATATATATATATTTACCCTACATAAGGATGATGCTGTATGTTGGTTTGAACCCTGACGAAGAACACATTCTATTTATTAAACCGAAAGATGGAAATTATACTGCTTACAAAACAGATTTTCTCAGCTTTAAATTCAGTTTTCCTTTTCGATTTTGTCGATTGACAGTATAGTAGGGTCAGTTGGGCACCGTCTATGAGAAAAAGAGCACCATTACACAATTCACTAGGTCAGAAATTTTGAAACGGCATAATATACTGCTTGGCATTCGCACAGGAAGCTCCAATACGAACATTTCAGAGTGTTTGGTTTTTAATTTGAGTAGAGGGCAGAGGATTCGGAAACAGTTGAGTGAATCTAATGGTGATTACGAAGATACGGCAGCTCGGAAAACTCACCCTGATCGTTCTGATAAGAAAAGAACTCACGAATTTTTTTGTAAGGACCTCAGACTCAAAACGTAAGCTTACATCAAAAGTGTTTGGATGTCAATCTGAGGACTTGCTGTGCCCCCCAAATGTGTACTGCGAGTGATGAACATCAAATATCCAGTCAACATCCTGGTGTTTGGAGTGATCACGTGATGGCCAAGTTATGCCATTTATCTTCTGACAGGGCTACATCAAGTGCCTTGCGGAGGTAGTAATGCCCTGGGTCAAGAGGGTGGCTACTGGAAGACCCCATGTCAGTCAACATGACTCTGCACCATGCGGCACAAGAAGGAGAAGCTCGTCATGGGTGTCAGACAATTGACCACACACCCCCTTACATTTGGCCACGTAACTCCCTAGACTCTAACCTCCTTGATTATTATTTGTGGGTGGCAGATGAGTGAGAGAGCAACAGAACTCCTTGTGAGACCAAAGATGAACAAGGCAAGGATTATGGCAACATCCATCAACTTAAACAAGGGAACCGTCCAGAAGAGTTGCAGGAGATTCCGAAGAATTGAATAAATTTACTCAGATTTTATTCAATACATTTACTAGATATTTTGGTTAATTTGTTAAAAAATAAGATGTCAGTGTTATTTTCATTTTTGTGTAATTTAAACGACAATTTATCCATCGCAACTTAGCTACTTGTCACAAGAAGCAAGATCTTATCTATGTTGTAAGTCTGTATAGACATTGTGGACCCTAGTTTAATCGAAGTGGGACAACCTAATTTGTAAGTTGACTTATCTGGTGAATATAGGCTCTAGCTTGAAGAATTAACAGCACAAGTGTGATAGAGTTTTCATTTCGACACTCTTTATTCAATCAGATTGAATATATGTTATTAAAAATGTATTTTTTTTTCTTTTATTCAAAACAATTGTTCGAAAGGAGGAATGTGTTGTTTTGTATATTTTCAAGGCCTGTAGTCTTTATTTAATTAAATATATTTGTGATTAAAAATAAGGCAATGCTTTTATGTTTCCCCTTTTGGAATATATATATCTATATACATCTCTCTCTCTCTCTCTCTCTATATCTATATATATATATATATATATATATGAGATAACGGTATATATTTTTTATATATCAAGAACAATATTGGGGGAAAATATATGATAAAGTGGAAACAATTTTCTTATGACGTATTTTGTCCTTTAGGACTTCATTGGATTAAATTTGTTATGTTGGTGCGACTGCACATGCGCAAGAACGAGGGATGCTGGGAATTTTAAATTTAATCTAGCGGATTTAATTTAAGGCTAAAGGTTTTGGGGCCACCATCTAGAATTCAAAGAAATGCCTAAAAATTTAATGTTTAAAAATTAAATTTACTACCTCACTTCAGACCAGAAGGACTTTCTCTTCTGAAAGGATTTTATTATATGTTCAATATTATTTTATTATATTATTTTATATTTATTTTATATTTATATTTAATTTAAAATTTATTTTATATTATTTTATTATATGTTCAATAATAATAATAATAATAATAATATCGATTTGTTTTTGTTATGATTGATCACACTTTTCCATGTTATGTAAAGCCAGAATATATTTCTAGATTGTAAGAAGTGTTGAGAGATAATTATTTACTTATACAAGTCCTACTGGTTGGGGTGAGAAGAGGTGTATTTATACCTTTCTTATGAGTAAGTGGATATAAGTAACCGGACTGGAATTGAAACTCGCCTCTCTGATTTACAATTCCGAGTTGTTATTCATTACACCACTGGCACGCCAGGGCTTGTCGTACCTGGTATTCCGAAGTGGTCACCCATCTAGATACCGACCAGGCTCAGTGTTGCTTAACACCGGTTATCATGCGCGAACTGTCGTTTCAACTTTGTTTTTTGATAGTGTTGTTCACCCTCTACCTTGAGCGCCTATTGAGCCTTAAACTCAGTCTCGGGTTCAAGTGGAAATCGTACGTTCAATCCATCGCTAAAGAGTCGGTTCTCTGTACAGCTTTACTAAGTCCCTAACTCTATATTTACAAGACACAGTTCAGGTCTAAAATGGAGTATTGCTGATATATATATATATATATATATATCGTAGAAACTAATATATATATATATATATATATATATATATATATATATATATATATATATATATATATGTAGATCTAAGAAGGTAGTAACCACATTTCAGGGGACAAGGCAATCCGTAATAAACAAACAACAAAAACAACAGGATTTTCCCAACCATATAACAACAAAAGAAGTTTATGCTGCAACCACATTAAACACACGAATTCATTCACTAGCTCAGTCACTAAATCTACTTTCAAAATCTACCACGATTCTAACTCTAGAAGTCATAACATAATTTTACCTCCTAGAATGCACACTATGCCAGAAACAATATATAGGAAAATCTGAATGGCCCTTTCACTACAGAATTAATAATTATCGCCATCGAATTAAGTCGACTCCCCATGAAAGATTATTACCTGTAGAACAACATTTTCGCTTAGAAAAACACGATTTTAAAACCCATGCCAAATTCGCTAATTGAGAGAATAGAAAAGTCCAGAGCAGATAACATTAGGGAGATTTTAGAGTCCCATGAAAATGAGTGGATACAACGTCTAAAAACACAACATCCAGCTGGATTAAACCATAAATTTAACAATATAGATAGTACCAATATATAACTCAACAAATCAAAACCTACCCACATTTCTCACCCACACAAGACAGCCATGCTTACGGAGGTGTGGAGGCCTCACACTTATACACACACCCACACGAATATACACACTTACACACATCATACTCACTCACTCCCTAATGAGCCAAATGATAACATCACACCCATAGTAATATACACGCTTACGCACATCATACTCACTCACTCCCTAAGAACCAAATAAGTCACACACACTTAAGAGAGACACATCCACTTTCCAGGAACCAATAAATCTGTCAACATGACCAAGGGAATTCAGAGCAGCATGAATCCATCCAGCTCTTATCTTAAATAACAACTTAAAAGAGACTGTTTGACCAACACAAGGACTGACCAAAATTCATGTTAAAAAAACAAAAAAAAAAAAAAAACAAATGAAAACTACAGACAAAAGTTCATTTTCTCCATAAAGACATTCATTTCTGTAGTTCACTGCTACCAGCAAGCAGAAAATTATTTTTCTCCTGATGATGGCCACGTTTGCCGAAACTAGTCGAGGAATCTAAATGAAATACTAATAAAAACGAAGGAATATTAATATCCAACCCAGTGTGTCTAAAGATTTTAAATTTCTAATATTTCTTTTTTTGTTCAATATATATATATATATATATATATATATATATATATATAAAAGAAATATAGTCTTAAGGTGTGCTATATTTATGGGATAAAGTGCTCAATATAAGAGATAGAGCGTGTGTAAATATAAATATATATACAAATACACTAATAAAAAATAAAATAAAATAAATAAATAAATACTATGTTGCTTAAAAACCGAAAACCGAAAAGAGAAAATATACAAATAAATTGACCTAAATTCATCCAAGTAAATAAATAGACAAACCAATCCCAAATTAAAAACTGTTCCCGCCAAAAAAAATAATAGTTAGAATGAACTACAACAACCAACCCCAAAATTGAACAAATAGCTTTAATTAAATTCTCAAACCAAAACAAAACTGTTAAATACGTGATATAAACAAATTTTTACTACGTTAATAAATAAATAAAATAAGAAACAAAAAAATAAAAAACGAGCAATATAATTTGACCCAAATAAATAAACAAACCGACTTCCGGTAAAAATAACCGCCATATTAGAATACCCACAATGCACCACTAACCCGTATATATATAAATAGCCGAGAAAAATAACAGCATATGTGGCCTGACGATTGCATATAGCATGAAACAGACTGTCACCTCTAAGTGTTGACTTCTATGTTTTACTTTATATATATATATATATATATATATATATATATATATATAGAGAGAGAGAGAGAGAGAGAGGCAGGAGCTGCACAGTCTTCACTTTCCAGTCTCCTCGTCCTTATGGGTGACAAATTATTTTCCACCCTCCAACTTCTTTCTCACAGACGAAATGTCGCAAACCTTATCACCATTTTCATGGACAGTACACAGATGTATAACAGTTCTAAGATTCACGGCTAAGACCCATCATGCCACACTCATTGTAGAGAACCACCCTCATTCCGCTTGTATTCCATTGATGAGATGTAACTTCCAATCGAGCAGTTTCTTCCCATGAACCCCTGCTTTGTGGAACTGACTTCAAAGAGGATGCTTCAATCTTAACTTGATCAAGTCTAAGGTTAACCGTTATCTTCCTAACAAATACCCATAAACTTTGTTTCTTATCTCTAGTAGCTTTGGGGCTATGAGTTAGATGAATATCATTGTAAAAAAGTAAGGCGATAAAGCCACTAAGATAAAAGAGTGTGAAAAAATCAGAGAAAAAAGATTAAGGAGAGATAAAAATAACAGAAATTAAGGACGAAGATGACGATTGACAGTCAGTTATGTGCCATTCGTGATACACTCTTAGGTGATCATGTGTCATTCGATACATGACTGACGAGGCAGATTTTATCCAATAGTAGGTTGCCAATTCGTTCTACGGTAGACCAGTTGCCATCCAAGGCTATAGAACCCGGTCTGTCCTGCTATTTACCCATAGCGTAGAAGAGGATTCATCACTTTCCCAAGTGAATGTAATGGTTTCAATTGGAATTCGGACTCGGCTCTCCGATTCCTCAATCCAAGCCGCTCTAACTTAATTACGTCACTGTGCCTCCTCTGACGATTGACATTGCATTTAAACTTTTGAAGATCAAAGTTGATTTGAAAACTGAAAGAGAGATCCAGAAGCAATTAGATTTAGATTTCTTTTGAGATAGTAACAATTTACTGATACAAGTCCTACTATTTAACCCATAGCTCGGTGGGGGGGGAATGGATTCGTTCCTTTTCCAAGGGTATTTGTACGTAAGTGAAAATAACGAACCCGATTGGAATTGGTAGGGATCTCTCCGATTTCCAGTTCCGAGTTGTTATCTGTTACATACGTATATAAGCTTAGAGCACGTGGTATTCCCAAGTGGTCAACCACCTAGTTACTGACAAGGCTCACCGTTGCTTAACTTCAGTGATCGTGCACGCACGATCGCTTCAATGTGATATGGCCGTGAGCCTCTAAAGAATGTTAACCTACAAAAATTATTTTTCCCTATTTTTTACGAGTGACCAGTCATGCCCTTAACCAGTGGAACACTGGGTTTGAAAATATTGTGTCATACAGGACATAAATAAATGAAATCGCGCGTTTATGTAAATAAGCAGAGTTAAAGGAAGTTGAGGACAGCTAACATTAGATCTTAGCCGCGCGCTAAGCTCTTAGGGCTTGTCGAACTCTCTGCCTTCAGGTAGAATAACCCAGACGAGGCTATGCCGAAAAGGGCAGCGTCTCGTCTGGAGAAGGTAGACAAACCCAACTCCGTTATTAGGGGGTCTGCGGGGAATTTTTGCCCGGGCCTACGGGTTCAGAAAAACCTATGTTAAACAGACCTTGTGCCACATACCGCTGTGTCAGAGCTCGTGTAAATACCCAATTAGCATTAGGTCTTAGCCATGCGCTAAGCTCTTAGGGCTTGTCGAACACTCTGCCTTCAGCTAGAGAGGAACCTAGACGAAGCTATGCCGAAGGTCAGAGTATCGTCTGGGGAGATAGACAAACCCAACCCCGTTATTAAGGGGTCTACGGGGAATTTTTTGCCCGGGTTTATCGGCTCAGAAAAACCTACGTTAAACCAGCCAACAGTTCTGTGGGGTGGATGGTGGGCTCTGTTAAATACCTAGTTAGCATTAGGTTAATTGCTTCGTGTACCTTCGTGTAGTAAACCTTCTATTTCATCTACAAGTTTATTTATTTCTATTTGTGATCTCGAAAATATTGTTTGCCAGGAGACAAAGGGATCCCAACTACAATGCTATTATTTAAGTTTCATAACAAATACCGTATGTACTCGCGTATCATGCGACGTTTGAAGACTTAATTCTGATGCTAATATTAAGGGGGTTGCATTATACTCGAGATATAAAATTAGCGTATAGCTGGTCCTGGCTACGCCATTGACCAAACTATATATCCATTTACTGTAGTCAAATTAGCTTCAAAATTGGGTCTTCAAAAGTCGCATGTTAAGCGAGTATTTCCGGTAAATAAAATTTTTAAAAGATAAATATAGAAAATAGGATACAATTAAAATTGTCGTAGAAAAATGTATATTTCTTATTAATTACAGTGTACATGTATTGCACATATTACTGGCAGTAAATACCAAATGTAAATACAGCATGTTACAATTTTTTTTTTAAATTTTAAGTTGGTGGTTGATATTTTAAAATAATTTACTGCACAATTTACACATTAACAAATCGTTCAAAAGCACCATAAAGTATTGTATGCAGTCCACTATATTAAGAGTAATCGTTTGTGTTCACTAAATGATTGTGCCAATCTGACAATAATTGTTTCTGCATCCAATTTATCTAACATTGCCTTTCAGTCAATAGCAACATGTGTGATTCCAAATTCTCCTCAGATAGCAAATTTCTTAACCATATGGTTGTACTGTGTTGTTCTACAACATGTGATCAATAGTCAACTTTCTGCTTGTCTCTTAGTTTACTACAGATTTTATATCTCTTCTACTTAACATATACAAATAGTTACAATCCTATTTACTAATCCACTACACCTCCCTTAAATAGGTTTAATAACTTTGGTTTTTCTTAAACATCTACACGTATCTTTATGATCTTTATTTTTGAAAATGTCCTCCCACATTGGACTTAAGTAACTGACAGTGCACAAATGACTTCATAAAGTTCTTATTCCTTTTTATTAATAATACAGTCGCATAGATTGTTCAGCTGTGAAACTTTCCGCCTTGAGCAGAGAGGAACCCGGTCGAGGCTTTGCCGAGGGGCAGGGTTTCGTCTGGGGAAGTAGACAGACCATGAACCCGTTTATGCGGGTTCTAAGAGAATATTTTTGTCCGAACCTACAGGCTCGGAAAAACCACGGTAAACTCGGCCTTGTGCCACATATATCTCTCGTGGGGGGTGGCTGTTAAATATACTAGTTCTCTGTGTTGGTTTCTTTATTGTTTTTTTTAATTGATATAGAGGGCCCACTCCATCAGGGGCCCATTTTACCAAAAGTAAATTCAGAATGTTATAATTTAATTAATTTATTTATTTCTTTTAATTTCAAGTATTTGGTTGATATTTTTCAATAATTTACTGCACAATTTACACATTAACAAATCGTTCAAAAGCGCCATCAAGCATTGTATGCAGTGTACTATATTAAGAGCAACTAAATGATTGCAGTAATCTGCCAATAATTGCCTCTGCGTCCATTTCAGCTAATAATTCCTTTTTAATGGATAGCAACATGTACAATTTCAAATTCTATTCAGACAGCGAATTTTTTTAACCTTGTTTTTATGATCTTTTGCTTTCAAAATGTCCGCTCACATTGGACTTGAGGAACTGATAGTTTGCAGACGACTTTATAAAGTCCTAATTCCTTTTTATTGCTAAAGCAATTATGTTCGTTTCTTTATTGATATAGGGGGGCCACTTCATCAGGAATCCACTGGCCACCAGGAAAACTGATACCCTGGCTTGTCCGCCACTGCATGCGCGCGCGCGCACACACACACATACACACACACACACACACACATATATATATATATATATATATATATATATATATATATATATATATATACATACATACAAACACATGAGTAGGTATTTTGTGAGATTTCTATATATATGAGTACAAAAGCATATTTAATAATAGGCCAACAATAAAGAAACTATATAAAAACTGAGTGATATAATGGAAAAGGCGAATGAAAGGAAGAAATGGAAGTCGAGAAGAATTATGGGAAAATATCTAAAAAAAGGAAATAAATCTAAAACTATAATGTATGAGAGAGAGAGAGAGGGAGAGGGGGGAGAGAGAGTATCTATGATAACATGGAACTGTGTTCTTGATAATATCGGCATAGATCATTATACTTCATTCTTGTTGTAGCCTCACTTCATCTAATTATCAGCCATCTTGGATTCTACAAGGCCTTAATAATACCAAACCGTTCCCTGATAAGAAGCGGAATTCCTACTGAAATTCCTTCCTATGACAACATAAGTAACACATATGATGCGTTGGGAATCTATTAATCGAACAGGGGGGAACTTCAAGGTTTTCTTATGCAAGTACATCTTTTTTCAAGCATTTGGGTTTCAATTTATCTATTGTCATTTGGATGTAATATTTTTTTTTATCATTTCACCCCCAAGAAAGACAATAAAGCCGCTAAGAAGCGATGGGTTAATGAGAGTATGAGAATAAAATACTATTAAAGAAAGAGAACAATGAAAGAACAAGAATGAAGAAGACAGAAGATAACGATTGACATTGCATTTAAATTTTTGAACATCAAAGTTGACTGGGAAGCCATAAGCTGGAAGAGATTTTCATAAGCTGTGACAGAAGAAACTGTTAGCATAGAACTTACGGTTACATTTGGCCAAGCAAGGCAATACAACCACTAAAACTCAACGGAATACTGGGCGTTAAAGAATATGGAAAATACTATTAAGTAGATAGAACAATAAAAAACAAGAATTAAGAAGATAGATGATAATGATTGACATTGCATTATAGTTTTGAAGATCAAAGTTGACTGGAAAGCAAGAAGCCGGAAGGAAGTTCCACAAGCGAGAAGTGCAAGAGAAGAAACTATTAGCATAGAACTTACGGTTATATCTAGCTATTTCAACTGTAAAATGATGCGACCTAACCGCCAATCTAGTACTGTGCTTAAATTCAAACAATCTAGGCACTATGGAGGAAAAGTTCATTAGAACAATTCCCATAAAATTATTTATAGAAAAACCAAAGGTAAGCTACATTACAGTGGTGGGAAAGTGACTGAAGGCGAGATGCCACGTCAGGACCAATAACATTGCAGATTCATTCTCTGCTTGAGTTCATCGATGCTAGCAGGAAGAGGAGGGCATAGACCAGCCCCTTTACATATACCTATGAAAAGAAATCATAGGCCCGGTGACCGCGGCGGCCATTTCATCCGAAAACTCTCTTCATCTCCACTACGTCCGATCCATTTCTCTGGGAGATTCTTATTGAGATAAGCACATATTGTCCTCTTCCATTAAATGTAAAATCTTGATTTGTTTCTATACATTCTATGAAAATTTGAGGTTCTTTCAACAAGAATTGACAACATTATTGGCCTGCGAAATGATGCCAAATTTTTGGGGGACAATCTGTACATCAGAGCCTCTATGTAGTGCTAACTAGTCCTCATATGTACAAATTGGATGTGGAGGATATGAATAACTATTAACTATCAGCCCCAAAGAAGAGTGTTCTCCAGAACAATAATAATAATAGTTTTTATAGAAAAGGCAGAGAGAAGCTATGTTACGGCGATGCGAAAGTGATCGAATACCAAAGTTGATTGACAAGAATCTTTTTTATGTTATAAAAGTAAGACAATCATGCTGCCTACACACAAATATCTAATTTTTGTAACCTAAAGAGGGTTACTGAATGAGAAATAACCAAAACGGAGGTTGGAAATAAAATAGTAATCTTTATAACATCAACAAAATACAATACTCGCCAGCGGCGTGAAGTAGGTAAACCACTGCTAGTGGTGGACAGCATATTACTCCTTCTTACAATAGTGTTCAACGTATTTAGGAGGATTGTGACATAACCATTAGTGTTCATAGGAACGGGATATAACACTAATTCAGACAAGAATGGATTTTGAAAACAATTTTTGACTTAATATATCCGACACAGATCATCAAAACTATAAGACTATTTTTGCCAAAATGACAATTTAGAAGACTTTTTAAATGTCACCCTGAATATAAAAAAATTGTTCCTTGTTAATAGTAATAGAAATGGTGAAAGTAGCCGTTTCCATAGAGAATCACCGACAGACCAGTTGGCATGACTTAGCAAGTCTTTTTCTTAAAGCATTTTATCCAAGAAATCTTCAGTCAGTTCAGTGCCATGTAAAATAAACGTTTTTGCAGTCGTTGTCTCTTTTGTTCAATAACTCACTAGGCAGAAGATTTCCCAGAGTAGGTTGCTGTTTCCTCGTGTGTTAGACGCGATGCCAACCAATGCTATAGGACCAAGTCTGTCCTGATATTTATCCGGTAGCTAGTGCTTGAAAAGATGGATTCATACCTTTTCCCAAGACTATTTAAATAAAAGTGAATGTCATGAACATGAACGCAGCTACCAGACTCCTCATCCGGAGAAATTATCTATTACACCACGTTAACTGTTCTTTCTACCATTGATAGGCGTTTCCTTCCAAACCTTTTGTTCGAGATAGTGTGGAAAGCCAACATCTTGATTATATCATTATTTTACCTAGTTACCTGTGCTAACCATTTTAGGTGTTACACTTGTGATGTGCGGGTGGTGTAATGGATAGTTGATGGGATTAGATATTGGAGATCTGGATTCAAGTTCAGCCGGGTTTGTTAGATTGACTTACGCACAAAAATGGAAAATCCATCCATCTCTTTTCACCCAGCCATGGGATAAATAATACGATTGCATCGAGAAAAATCACTGTTATTCTAAAAAAATATTCACTTACAAAAATAAAATTCTACCAATACCAAATATGCTTTTGGATTTGAATAACGCAGAGGGTGTGATAAACTGTAAAAGGAAAAAAAAACTGTTAACATATTGTTGATGCTGGAAGTCTTCGAGTAATGCGTTTTTTGTTATTTGGTAAAGATCTTTGTCATTATATAGCGCCATATCTGATGAAGAATCAACTTCTTTAAGACTTACAGGATTCATTCGCTTGAAGGCATTTTTAACCATCTTCTTCTTTTAAAAATTAAAATATTCATTCGCACGAAGACATTTTTAATTATTGATAACTTTTTTTTATAATAGATCTATTCTGAAGATACATTCAATACAGTTGCTCTTATAAATAATGAAAATTGTCATTTTGATCGTGAGGAAAGACGGAAAAAGACATATGATAGGTTTTATTTGGTTTCAGCGATAAAATGAAATAAAGACAGATAGAGAGTAGGGATACAAAAGTTTTTAATGGCTGCTTCAATGAATTAGAAAAAGTCGCCATTTTCAAATCTTTTCATTTGTACCCACTTATTTAAACAAAGATTAGGATTCATATTTATGATTATTACGGCAATATTTTGTAAAATTTGTCAAGCTCAAATAATTAACAATGCGATAGGGGAATTTCTATGGATATTTTATTGTCGTAAAACTCGTGATGATCTTATTTAATGATAAACTAATGATATTTAATGATAAAAGAAGTAAGATTCAGCAGAAAATTCAGATTGGAAAAACGTGAAATTGTGACGTCCACATCTACTAAATACAACAAATATTAACTCATTAATGCTTCCATTTTAGAGACCATAGGCATTAATGATGTTCTTTACCCCATTTTTGGAGGCAATTGGCATTAATAATGCCCGTTATCCCATTTTGGAGGTCATAAGCATTATTAATACCCTCTGTCCAATTTTGCGTACCACGGGCATTAATAAGGCCGGTTGTTCCATTTTGGAGGTCATAAGCGTTAATAATGCCCTCTGTCCAATTTTGCGTACTACGGGCATTAATAATGCCCGTTGTCCCATTTTGGTGGTCATAAGCGTTAATAATGCCCTCTCTCAATTTTGCGTAACACGGGTATTAATAATGCGCATTGTCCCATTTTGGAGGTTATGGACATTAATAATGTCCTCTGTCCAATTTTGCGTACTACGGGCATTAATAATGCCCGTTGTCCCATTTTGGAGGTCATAAGCGTTAATAATGCCCTCTGTCCAATTTTGCGTAACACGGGTATTAATAATGCCCGCTGTCCCCTTTTGGAGACTATGCGCATTAATATATTAGCTGTGGAAAGCGATAATACCAGATTTTTATCATAATTTTAAGACTATTTTATATTTTGGGTGGATATGAATGAGTAAAAGACACCTGAGTCGCTAGACATCATTAAAGAATGGGGATAAATGTTATTAGACAAGCTCGAAGTATATTTAAATAAGCCTTATTATTACTTCTACGATAGCTAATAATGTCCATTGTTTTAGAAAAATATGTTTGCTTGCAAAATGGAAGAAAATAGTCACTAATTAATAATTACAATGCTACATGTCTGAGATATAGAAAATTGAAAGCAGTTATATCTTTACTACTATTTCTTGTAAACAAGCATAAAAACAAAAGTAACAAAGTTAGCCATAATTTAATAATAATTACAAGGTTTCATATGGAAGACTAAAAAAGCTTTTCTATCTTTTATCATTAATGGCAGCAAAAATTAAACGAAACACTAGTTAAAAATTTAGAATTTATGATCTTAAAAGTTTTGAAAACAGAAGATCCATTATATAACAGACAATAGAGAAAATCATAAAAAAAAACATAAAAAATAGCAAAAGAGGTTTTCTAAATGTTAAATTACGAAACAGGAAAATTTAAATTAAAACAGAAAAAAAAACAATACTGAATTGCTATTTACAACCATTCCTCTAATGGCAGTGAATTCTGGACAGTTTTTTCACATATGAAAACAAGGACTGAGGCAACGAAGATATAGTTTTACAGAAGGATGCTGAGAATGCCATGGATGGAATATGTGAACATCTAGTAAGTTTCAAATAGTATAGAAACAAATGATTTCATGCTAATTGTTTGGATGATCTCACTACGACGGTACCTTGACTTTATAAATTTAAGATTAGTACTACATTGGCAACAAGGTCTCATGAATTTACACTTGAATTGGTTTAATATAACCGTAAGTTCTATGCTAATAGTTTCTTCTTTCGCACTTCTCGCTTGTGGAACTCCCTTCCGCTTTCTTGCTTCCCAGTCAACTTTGAATTTCAAAAATTTAAATGCAATATCAGTTACTATCTACAGTCCTCCTGATTACTCTTTTTTTCTCGCTCATTATTAATATTTCTTCTTTTTCTTATTCTTTCCCACTCAGTAACCACTTTGTGTCTTAGTGACTTTGTTGCCTTGAAATTAAAAAAAAAAAACTATATATATACAAAAAAAAAAAAAACGAAAGAAAAAAGAACATTTGATGTTAGAAATAGAAAGAGACTATTTACACTATTTACATCGTTCGAACTGCTGTCCTCATTTTTATTGCAATATTCACGACGTTTCGGCCGGTTACACTCCGGCATTCTTCAGTTTCTGTTTATATTTCCTAGATGAGGTTTTGCAACTATTTACACTATTTACATCGTTCGGATTGTTGTCCTTATCTTTGTTGCGATATCAAGGACGTTTCGGTCGTTGTACGCTCCGACCTTCTTCAGGTGATATACGTATTTAGTCCACGGGGTAGATTCTTCTAATTCCAAATGCTATGCCTTCTCAGTTTCAGTTAATTCGCTTTAATTATTGAAGTTTTTGTTCTCACTGCTGTGGCCACCTATTGAAGTCACCTCTTCGGGACACTTTTTTACTCAACCAACGCTTGAAACACTTTATTCCTGGAGGCACGGGGAAGTAATGGATAGCGATTGAGGAATCGGAGAGCCAAGTTTGAATTCAAGTCAGATCCATTGGATTCATTTACGTGCTTGGGAAAGGTATGAATCCTCTTCTACCCCGCCAGCTCTGGTAAGTAGCAGGACGTGGGTGGCAACCAGTCTAGGAGAAAGAAACCCTTAATTCAAAACCGGTCTGGAGAGAGTTGGGGTCCGTCAGGCTATCCTTGCCCAAGAAACATCATACATGTGGTACCGCTACGACCCTAATAGACTAAATAAAGGGTTCTATTCGAAATTCTAACGTGTGTATATATATATATATATATATATATATATATATATATATATTTATTTGGATAGATGTGAGTTTGTGACCCTGGGTTTCACGCTTTAGCGATCGTCAGACAAACTGATTAATGTTTTAAAAATTTGGGTTTATGTAGATTGCGTGTATTGGTGTTATTGTGGAAGTGGTGGGGAAATTTCGTCGTTTTGTCATTCATCGTACTAACGCAAACATCGGTGTATGCAGACACATATACATACTTGGTCGTCCGTCGGGACTCATACATATATAAAACATATGTAGACAGTTTCGGCTATGACAGATGTATTTATACGGGTGGTGTTATGTCTATACATACGCATTTGTATGTTGAAATGTTGAAATTTAAACATTGGAAGTGTGGCGGAAATGTCTCGTTAATGTCTCGTGAATGTATCCATGTCATATTATGAAATTTTTTTTTTTTTTTTTTTTTCCGTTGAAAAATATTTTCTCGCATGTATGTATATATGGGTGGTGGGGTTTGTGTAAAATTATGATAGGTAAAATTATTATTATAATTATTTATATTTATTTTTAAATTTTTGAAAAAAATGGGGGTTTATTTGTTATATTTAAAGCTGGTTATTTGTTTGTTTTGGTGACTGCGTATATGTAACAGGTAAAAATTTGTAATCCTTATTGTTTAATTTATATGGTGATGTTTAATTTAATAACGGGTTTATATGATATGATGTGATAGTAATGTTTCAAAGGATCGGAGACAATGCTATTTAGGCTTTAGCTATTAATAGTTATTGTAAATTGGAAGAAATTGCAAATTGGTAGAAATGATTAGTAACGGTGGTGGGAGAATGATAAAACCATGAATGTAGTTATAGTGGTGGTAGCTTGAACTAAAAAGTGGTTGTTGGTGTTTTATTTTATTTTTGTTTTTGAGCGCTTTCTAATAAGTACCGCGCATATAATATATAAATAATTATACATATATATATTTATTTATATTTATATACACTTTTCACACATATATATATATATATATGTAAGCAAATATATGGATATAGATCCGACAGTATAAAGAAAAATATATACGGAAAAAACAAACAAAAATCCTTATATACAATTATGCTGTTTTAATGTTAATATGTCAACGTCGGACGTTTCGGTCTAATAAACCATCTTCAGGACATATTCATAAAATATAATTGTCATGTTGAATTGATAATGTTAATTATATTTTATTTTTTTCTCCTCACTAACATCTTCTCATTTTATTTCACACTCAGTAATCTCTTGTAACGTTTTTTTTTTTTTAGAATTTGGGGTCCCTTTCATTACAATTGAAACTGTCACTCCAGTGTGGGCCAGTGCAGACATAACAGATGCTGCACCGTCATCAGCAGCTGAAGCGTAACTGTTTGGACGCAGATCCACGGTCTTTTGTGATTTTTGAATTCCACATAATTTAAACCTATCAATAATAAGATGTAACCTTTTGTAACGAACTGAATTTCATCGATCATTGTCCTGTGAGGACTTTTATGCTCCAGGCAAGATAGGACATCAATACTCAATCAATCGATCTGATCTGACTCTTGTAAAGATTGAATACAGCAAGAGGAGACAGATACTTACTGGAACAGTACAACGAACCAGCCATTTTTCCAGCATTAGATCGTATATACGCCCTACCGAGAGCTTGAGTCCCTATAGACGATCAAGACGATGAGCCTTCTTTAGAGGACCCACCCATCATGATGGCTTCTGATACCGTCCGTTCGTATTGTCAGGAAGCGTCGGGGCGTGTTGATGGGCGAGAAACGCAATGCGGGGTAATCGCTGCCCGGTTGATGGAAAACCTTGTTCTATGTTCACGTATTATTAGAGCTTGAGACCCTATAGACGATCGCATAAATAGTTAGAAATAATTATTGATCAATTTTATCATTGTGCAATTTTTACGTTATATCAAATATTAAGAATATAGTAACTAGGTTCGGAGTATTGTCTTCATCTTTGTCACTATATTTATCACAACGTTTCGGCCGTTGTACGCTCCGGCCTTCTTCAGGTGGTTGGACTGTCGAACTGAACCCTTTATTTCGCTCACTGGGGTAGACTGTTCTAGTTCAACGTGCCATGTTTAATGGATGTCAGTTATCAGTTATCTCTTGTTAATACCCCTCTCCAAGTTCTCCACCGCCTTAACCAGATATTGAACTCACACTCTTTGGGTCCTCTCACTGGATCTAATTATCCCCTTTATTCACTGTGTCCTGTGTCCTTAAGCGAAATAAAGTGTTCAGTTCGACATTCCAAACACCTGAAGAAGGCTAGAGAGTACAATGACCAAAACGTTGTGATAAATATGGCAACAAAGATGAGGATGATAGTCTGAACAATGTAAATAGTGTACATAATATCTCATCTCAGAAATATAGACAGATAGTAATTAGGGTCAGCAGATTGGAGGAGAGAGTTATCAATGATAATGCTCTGACTTTGAATCCACAGTTATCTCCCTTTAACCCCTTTTTTATTTTTAAATGTATTTTTTATGATATGAAATTTGGTGAGGCGTCAGTAAATTTTAATTCCGAATATGCGGCCCAGAGAGAGAAAAAAATGAGTTCCGGAACCACTGGCCTAAGAGCATACTCCGATTAATTACTGAGTATCACTGCTTACCAACAAAAAAAACAACCCCACCCTGAGCCGTTAGGCAGTGTATTTATAATACACCTTTCTTCGTGCTTTGTTCCTGGGTGTGATGAGAGCTGGTATTGATCGCCTCAATAGCAACAAGCAGTTAAACTAAAAATGGATGAGGCATCAGCTCTACGAGAAATTGTAAAAGCGATCGATCAGCTGAAATGTGGTAAAGCTGTACGTGTTGATGGCTTTCTGTCAGATTTGATACAAGAAAGATGGAGGCTATCGCTCTGCATGCAAAGCCCAATGAACTGGCTGAAATGGCTCAAACTATCACCAAGACATCAAAGACTAAGTCATTGTAACCCATTACATGAAGCCCGAAACCTGTTTTCAGTTGCAAGCAAAATTCCTCGGAAGGAGACAATTGATTCAATAACTGTCAACTGTTGCCAGAGATCAGTTCTTTGAGAACAACTTTTGGTTTTCATTGTCCTTTTTTTTCCTTTCTTTATTTCGTACTTTCTTTATTTCTTTTGTATTTTCTTTCTTTGTTTCGGAACATATTTATTTTTTTTATTTTCTTTTTTTTTTCTTTCTTTCTTTCTTTCTTTCTTTTGTTCTTTCTTTCGTTTGTTCTTTTTTCGTTCTTTTTCTTTTTTCGTTCTTTTTTTTTTTTTTTTTCTTTCTTTTTTTTTCTTTCTTTCGTTCTTTCTTTCTTTTTTCGTTCTTTCTTTCTTTCTTTCTTTTTTTTTTGTTCTTTCTTTCGTTCTTTCTTTCTTTTTTCGTTATTTCTTTCTTTCTTTATTTTTTGTTCTTTCTTTCGTTCTTTCTTTCTTTTTTCGTTCTTTCTTTCTTTCGTTTGTTCTTTCTTTCGTTCTTTCTTTCTTTTTTCGTTCTTTTTTTTGTTCCTTTTTTTTCGTTATTTTATTTCTTTCTTTCTTTCTTTCTTACTTCCTTTCTTTCTTTTTTCGTTCTTTCTTTATTTTGTTCTTTCTTTCTTTCTTACTTTTGTTCTTTCTTTCGTTCTTTCTTTCTTTTTTCGTTCTTTCTTTTTTTGTTCTTTCTTTCGTTCTTTTTTCGTTATTTCCTTCTTTCTTTCTTACTTCCTTTCTTTCTTCCTTTCTTTCTTTTTTATTTTTCCTTCTTTCTTTTTTTCGTACTTATTATCTTTCTTCATTCATCCTTACTTTCTTGTCTACTTTCATATTCTTTCTTTCTTTCTTTTTTCTTTCTTTCTTTCGTACTTTACTTATTTCATACTTTCTTTATTTCTTTCCTATTTTCTTTTTTTCTTTCGTATTTTTTTCCTATTTTCTTTCTTACTAGCTTTCTTTCTTTCTTTCTTTCTTTGTTTCTTATTTTCTGATTTTCTTATGTACTTTCTTATTTTCTTTCTTCCGTACTTTCTTTCTTTCTAGCTTTTTTTCTTTCTTTCTTATTTTCTTTCTTTATTTTTTACCGTCTTTCTTTCTCATTTTCTTTCGTATTTTCTTTCTTTCCTACTTTCTTTCTTTTGTTCTTTCTTTCATTTCTTTTTCGTTATTTCTTTCTTTCTTTCTTTCTTTCTTTCTTTCTTTCTTCCTTCCTTTCTTTATTTTTTATTTTTCCTTCTTTCGTTTTTTCGTACTTTCTATCTTTCTTTATTCATCCTTACTTTCTTGTCAACTTTCATATTCTTTCTTTCTTTCTTTCTTTCTTTCTTTCTTTCTTTCTGTCACCTTTATGAAGGTACCACTGCCCAGTTGGGAAAAAAACCTGTTAAAAGCACTGTGATCATTCGGAACAACGTCCTACTTGGAAACATTGTATCCCATTCTTTATGTGAAGGTAACATCTTTGGCTAAGTCTTTCGGTGGATGTACGGGTGGTGTAATGGAGAGCGGCTCGGAATGCTCAAACAGAGAGCCGAGTTCGTATTCAAGTCGGAATTGTTACAATCGTTACAAGTTGAACTTGTAAATACGATCCATCTCCAAAGATGCTGGAAAAAAATGGCTGGTTCCCGTAACGCTCCATCTTCCTTCTATCATCTGCCTTTAAAAGAGACGGATCAGGCCGAAAATGAAGTATTATATATGGGTTGGGCTGCCCAGTCCAAAAGAGTCTCTATGTTCTTGTTACCCTTTTCTCAAATACGAGACGTCGCAAACCTCTCATTGCTCTATCGTTGTTTCCATGGAGAGTGTTCAGATGAACTTCATTCCTTAGTTTCACCAGTTTACGTCTAAGACCACCCATACCAACCACATTGTAACGAACCGCTCTCATTCCCTTCATCTGTCTCTGGTGAGATGTAAGTATCACTGAAGCATTTTTTTCCCACGACCCGCTACCGCGTGCTAACGGCTCCCAAGCAGCTTGCTTCCCTGATAAATAAAATTTTAACCTGTTCAAATCTAGGGTTAATCTTCCTCAGATATCCGCATAAGCGTTACCTCTTAGTCTGTAACATTGTACCTCGAGTGGCCTCTAGGCCCTGTACAGGGTAAACAAAAAAAGTTCACTCCTTTCCAGCTAAGACCCGTAAAGTCCCGTACAGAGGGGCCGAATCATCCAGTCAGCTCACGCAAGAACCGCTGCTTATGGAACAAACTCTCGAGGGAGAGATCATTGCAATCTTACTCTCTTCAACTCTAGTTATCTACCCTCAAAATCTGCACTTCGTATTTATCTTCTTATCTTTATACCACAACCTCGTAACTTGGGTATAGTATTCAGTAAATATAAATGTTTACTTTGAGAGATGCTACTGACTAGATAACTCTCAACTATTATCAAAGATACCTTCTTAGATAACTAGTGTAGGCTTTAGAATTAATCGACATGTTTCTTCCGACTGAAGTCAAATAAAAACAAAAGAAGCTGTTGGATGTTAGTTTTGGTGATTTGACAAAAGCATTCAACACCGTAAACAGACTATGGAAAATCTTAGACAAAGTTTCGTTGGCCAAAAGCGTTTATCTTCAGGCGCAACCCGGTCATGTCGCAGGCAATGGCAACTTGTAAAATCCTTTTTCAATGGTTAAAGTCTCAAAGAAGGGTAGTGTCACGTTTTTTCACTCTGTCTCCAGTATTCTAGGAAAGATAGATGTTGACTCAGGCCACGGGGAAGATTCCTAAGGACAACAGGCACGTCCATAATCATAAAAAGAACAGTCTCCTTCGCCTGAAAAGATTCCAAACCAACAAAAAAAAAAAAAAAAAAAGAAAAAAGATTTCTTTATAGCTGAGCAGAAACGTTCATAAGGGTTATAACTAAAACAAACTAGACAGTTATTAGAGAGTGATAGGTTAAGTAACGTCGATCCTGGTCAGTACCTAAATGGGTAACCATTTGGGAATACCGAGTACTGTAAGATTGGATGTGCGCGGGAGGGGGGGCAATGGATAATGGCTTTTAATCTGTAAGCCCTTACGTCGATTGGCCCCCGGGCCTTGTACAGAGTGAAGCTCACTGCAAAAAAAAAAATAATAAAATAAAATAAAAAATGATAATCAGAATGTAAGATTGGATGTCCGGGTGGAACAATGGATAATGGCTTTTAATCTGTAAGCCCTTACCTCGATTGGCTCACGTGCCTTGTACAGGGTGAAGCTCACTTCCAAAAAAAAAAAAATGTTAATTGGAAATTCCCGTTTGGGTTCGAAATATTCATTTACGCGCAAATCCCTTGGAAAAAGTATGAATCCAGCACTTCTTCCCGAGCTAAGGGTCAATTAGTAGGACTTGTATCGTTAAAATTATTATTTTCTCCCCCAAACATATTCTTACAATCTAAAAAAAAAAATTTCCTGACTTTAAATAAACTGCAAAGAGTTGATATACCGTAGAAAATGAATAAACCAATGTATCTTTTAGAGTTAACTGATACATGAGGTTAAGCAACGTCGACTCTGGCCAGTACTTAGATGGGTGTCTATTTGGGAATACAAGGTGCTGTAAGCTTCGATGTGAGGGTGGTGTAATTGGTAATGACTCGGAATTGTTAATCGGAGAGCCGAGTTTCGATTCCCGTTCGGGTTCGTTAGATTCACTTGCGCGCAAATATCCTTGGACAAATTATGAATCCAGCACTTCTCCCCTAGCTATGGGTTAATTATTCAGATTTGTATCGCTAAACAATTATATCATACTTACAAGCCCAAAATATTTTCTGGTTTTAATTAACCTGCAAAGGGTTGATAAGCCGTAGAAAAGGAATCCATGAATGAAATGCTGATTAGCTACACAGGCATATCAGATTTATTTACATTCACTGGAATATAAATCTCTAGAAACTTTCCCGGCTACAAAGTGAGGGACATATTGGCCATAATATAGAATTGATCCCCCATTTTATATTCATATTATAATTTCTGGTTTCTTTATCAAATTTCGATCAGGCATAAATTCAACTTTTCTTCCCCCTCCTGCCATGGGTTAATTAGTAAGACTTGTATCACTAAATCATTATTTTCTAAAAAAAAAAAGATCTTGCCATCTAAAAGTATTTTTACATAACCCGCAAAAAGTCCAAATTTATTTAGAGCTACGTAGGACAGGAAATTGTGGAGAGCCATGACCGCGTACGTCCTGAGGGAACACGGCACATAAAGAAGAAGATTAGAGATACGAAATCACAAAGTATATATATATATATATATATATATATATATATATATATATATATATATATATACATTATTATTCGGACTATTGTCCTCATCTTTGTCGTTGTTGTACGCTCCAGCCATCTTCAGTAGGTTGGAATTTCGAACTGAATTTCAGTTCGAAATTCCAACCACTTGAAGAAGGCCGGAACGTACAACGGCCGAAACGTTGTGATAAATATGGCGACAAAGATGAGGACAATAGTCCAAATAATGTAAATAATGTACATAATACCTCATCTCAGATATATATATATATATATATATATATATATATGTATGTGTGTGTGTGTGTGTGTGTGTGTGTGTGTGTGTGTGTGTGTGTGTGTGTGTGTGTAAATTCCTTTTTTGAATATACTTAAGCAATTGACAATCTTGTCTGTACTTATGAAAACAATGTAAGAAGTGTGTGCATTTATGTTAAAATAACCCTCATATATTTCAATATCCCTTATCTGTTGTCAGCTACCAACACTGCAAAACTGACCGCTGGTCAGTTTGTGTGTGCCATGTGCATCTTGTAGCCAGTAATCTGCTTTGGACTCTTAACCAAATTCTTCCCGTGTCATGCAAAAACCTACTTGTTCAATTGGTCAGTGGTCATTCACTCATTGGTAGAGTGATAGGCGATACTTAATCCCTATCAGCTATGATCAAATTCAAAGCTCGAAAGATCAATCAAATTGACTCTCGGGATAAGAAAGGCGGCAAGACAGAAAGGAAAGTGGAAAAACAGCGGGAAAAATTGAGTGTCAAGACAATGAAGAGACGAAGGCAGACGATAAATTGGAAGTGAGGGAGAAATTGAGTGTCAAGAGAATGAAGAGTCGAAGGCAGACGATAAATTGGAAGAGAAGGAGAAATGGAGAGTCAAGAAAATGAAGAGAAGAAGGCAGAGGATAAATTGGGAGAGAGGGAGAAATTGAGAGTCAAGAAAATGAAGAGAAGGCAGAGGATAAATTGTAAGAGAGGGAGAAATTGAGAGTCAAGAAAATGAAGAGAAGAAGGCAGACGATGAATTGGAAGAGTTGGAGAAATTGAGAGTCAAGAAAATGAAGAGAAGGCAGACGATAAATTGGAAGAGAGGGAGAAATGGAGAGTCAAGAAAATGAAGAGAAGAAGGCAGACGATAAATTGGAAAAGAGAGGGAGAAGCAAAGAGAAACAAAAAAGATATATTTCATTCACTTTTTCTTCCTCTTTTTTTCTACCTTTCTCACGCTTTTTTTATATCTTCTCTTTCTTCTTCATGCGTTCTTGTTGTTTGACAATTTTGTTTACAATCTTTTTTCATTTCTTTTTATTCACCCGTTTTCTTTTCATTTACATTTCTCTTCATTCCTTTGATTTTCTTTTCTTTCGTTTCTTTCTTATTCTTTCATTCTCAATTTTTCAGCTTTTTCTCTTTTCTTTCTTCTTCATTCATTTTCTTTTCCTTTCATTTACGCTTTTTTCTTCAGTTTTCATTTTCATTCATTTGGTCATTTATCAATAGTCATTCTTCTATTGTTGATTCCTCATTTTAAATTTCTTCTAAATGCTCTGATTCTTCAAGACATTGGCGATCATGGTTCTTCCCGATTCCATGTCCTTTTTAGATCTCAATAAATTTTGTCTTTCTCTTATCACTCCTAAACTTTTTGGGCTATCCATTTACTCAAGATAGGTAGGTTATGCATTTTTCCTCTGTCCTTCTAGATATTAATCTGTGCTGTGAGTATCACATTTTCCAAGCCTTCCTTCCTCATTTCCTGTGATTAAGTATATCTTTTTGTTTTCATTTTCACTAAAATTTTGTTGTTGCTCACATGTTCGGTCTATGGTATTCTCAGCATCCTTTTTGTTGTTTCAAGTCTCTTCTTCATCTATGAGGAAATTGTCCAGCATCTTTGAAGACAGACTAAGCACAAATGTACACGAATGACAAATGTAACCTAATCTAAATGGCAACGTAGATCCATTTACCGTAAACTTTCTTTAAACTTAATAACTCAAAAATGAAGGATTTGCAGATATATCATTGGACCAGTGCCAGATACAGATCCAGACCAAGATCCAGATCCATTGCCTTCTCATTCCTTTGGAGGAACCTCTTCCCGATTGACGATCTCTTATAGCTATACATGCTTGACCAACTGCAGGTTGGTAAGGCTATTTAACTCATTGTTGGAGGTTTTGAATTAAAAGTTGTCCTAGACCGTTTGCCCTCCAAGGAGCCAGCCTGACTTGCTCTTTTAGAAGTGATAGATTCATACATTTCCAAGGATTATTAGCACGTAAGTGAATGTAAAAAAAAAACGACGTGGATTCGAACCCGGCTCTCCGGTTCGTTAATCCGAGCCGCTATCCATTACTCCACTGTGCCTTAAAATAAAAAACCCAGAAAATGCATATAAATTAAACACTCCCCAGACATGTGAAACTAATCTGAATTCAGCAACCTCTTCTATTGAATTCTTTGTTCCTGGTCATCTTCCTCCTTTTCAGAAGGACTCTAGTGTCCACATGCATTGGTGTTTATGTCGAGGAACACCTCCCACTGGTAAGTGAACTCTCTCTTTAATTTCTTGACGACCAGTTTATTTTCTTCCACGTCTCAACTGTGAAACTCCCTTCTGAATACTTGCTTCCATGTTAACTACAATCTTCAAAAATTAAATGTAATATCAATCGTCATCTTCTGTTTTCATCTTCATTTATCCTTTCCTCAACTTTAACTATATTCAATAATTTTTCTCATTTTCAATCCCTGTAATCTCTTGTAATCCCTATAATCCCCAGCGAACTAGTGCCATTTCGGATTTGCTTGGGGTAAAATGATTTTACAAAAAAGAAGAAAAGAATCCGTGTAAATGAAACATTAACTACAAGGAATAAACACTTTCTTTTTTTTTATCTGCCGTATCACTAGATTGGCAGTTAGGTCTCATCATATTCATGCTGAACAAGCTAGATGCAACCGTCATTTCTACTGTAACAATTTCTTTTCTCGCACTTTCCACCGGTGACTTGCTTCCCTCATAGCTATAATCTTCAAAATTTTTAATTCAACGCCTGTCGACATCTTCTGTCTTCTTGCATCCTGTTCCTTTTTGTTCCTTTCCTCAATCCTCGCCAAACTCAGGCTTACCATTCTCTTTCACTTTCAATCCCTGTAACTCCCCGCATTCATATAACTGTGGAATTCCCTTCCAATTTCTTGATTCCCTGATAATTACAATCTTCAAAAATTTAAATTCAACGCAAGTCACCATCTTCCGTCTTCTTGAACCCTATTCCTTTTTGTTCTTTCCACAATCCTCCCTATTTTTAGTCTTCTACTTTCAATGCCTGTACTCCCTCCCCGAGTTCCAGTGGCATTATCGCCTTGCTTGGGGTGAAACGGTTCAAAAATAATAATACAGAAACGTGAGTAAGATCGTGGGGTGGTGGTGTTCATCTTGAAATTTTCCGATAGTTGATCAGTTAGTAAAAGCATTTAATCAAAAATATTTAGAAGTTATCTTATGGAACTCTCCTGTCATTTTCTTTATTCCGCCTTTGCGTTAGCAGGTCATGTGTATGGAGATAACAAATTCCAAGTTTTGGGTGAGGATATACGTCATCCAAAGTACCAAACTTGATTGGATTTATATAGATTTCACAACTAAATTAAACAAAAGATTTAATAGCCACAGGCAAGATGTCCGACACAACGTCACATCGACAGGACTTACGGAACATTGTAATTTCGACGAAGAAATTAAGATACACATTCAGAAAAAAATATCCAGTATTTCTCTTACTAACGTATCAACTAATAGGAAATTTCAGCATGAGGACACACCCCGTCATGTTAATCACGTTTCAGTTGCATTTCATTTACACTGGCTACGTTTTATTCGTTTTGTACTTAAAAAAGCAGATTTGTACAAATACTTATTTTTTTTTAAATATATTTTTTTATACTTCTATGTAAATTTTAAATAAAACTTGCAGGTAGACATACTGTCGATATACAATAATGCATTGTTTATAGGTCTCTATGTAATAGAAGACGCAGCTAAAATAGCAGAGAAATAGAAAAAATGCTTATTTTCATATATAAAACGCACTTCATTTTAGAGCAAAGAAAATGACCAAACCTTTTTAAAAAGGATGAGAAAAATAACAAAAAAAGGTAATTTTCTTTACTTTATTGTCCTTTCCTTAGTCGTTCAAACTAATGACTTATCATTGTCTTTCACTCCCTGTAAACCCCATCTGAATTCTGGCGACATTATTGCTTTGCTTTAGGTGAAGATTAAAAAACAAAAAAACAGTGACAAGTTATCCCAGAAATTAATTTAGATAACCGCTAAAAGATGCAGAAATTAGTCCTAATAAATCAAAGTTTAATAGCAGTAAGATCTCATTTCTTAAATTTAACCAGAAACAATGGTGGGGGAGTTGTTTTGTTTAGCAGTATATCAACCTCTATGAGTTATTTAATGCCGAAATCTAAATATTTTAGGAACAACAGTATGGTTTCAGCTACAAATATTTTGAACGCAATTTTATGCCTTCAACTACAGATGTTTTGTACATAATTTTATACTACAAGGATAAACGTGTATTTTATAGATATATATTTTGGTTTGTTGATTTTTTTATCGATATATCAACCTCTCTGGGTTATTTAATGCTGAAATCTAAATATTTTAGACACAATTTTATGGCTTCTGCTACATATATTTTATGAACTTCAACTACAGATGTTTTGTAGATAATTTTATACTTCCAGGATAAACGTATGTTTTATAGATATATAGTTTGGTTTGTTGATTTTGTTTAGCGGAATATCAAGCTCTATGGGTAATTTAAAGCCGAAATTTAAATATTTTTTATTATTATTATTTTGGAGATAATAAGTCTTTTGATGATACAATTCTTAATTAACCCATAGCTATAGGGAGAAGAGATTGATTCATACCTTTTCCAAGGGTATTTGCGTGTAAGTGAATATAAAGAATCTAATTGGAAAGTCTCTAGATTTATATTATATAGCAGTTCAGTTCTCTTTGTTTCTGTTGCCTCAAGTCTCCTGTTCATCTGCGTGGAAATTGTCCAGCATCCACTGCCATAGAGGAGGATTGATATTACATAGCAGTTCAGAACTCTTTTCTTTGTTTCAGTTGCCACAAGTCTCCTTTTCATATGTGAGGAAATTGTCCAGCATTCACTGCCATATAGAAAGATTGATATTACATAGCAGTTCAGAACTCTTTTCTTTGTTTCTGTTGCCTAAAGTATACTCTTCATCTATGAGTAAATTGTCCATCATTCATGGTCATATAGGAGGATTCATATTACGTAGCAGTTCAGCATCCTTTCCTTTCTTTCTGTTGCCTTCTGTTTCTATGAGGAAATTAATATTACAGTTATTCTATAGGTATTGATCAGTTTTATTTATTTCTAATGAAATTTTTGTGTGTCTTGATACTTTCCAATTTTCCTTCAGGTTTTACTGTCTCATTTTTCATCATCTGTTAAAACGCTTCCCAGATATTACAGCTTCTGCATTTACATGATTTTGACAAGCCAGCCAGTAACTACTAAAAACCTTCCTCTTTTCAAGCAAGCTGCCCTTGTTACGTTTGACATATATTATAAATGGTGTTAACACTTCATATAAAATTATAATGTACGCTGATTATGATTGTGACATTATTGTCTGGGAAAGGAAGTCAAAAATGAGAGAATTCTCTCCATGACAGTTTGTACTGAAGGTGCAGACTCTTGTGATCAGAGTTATTAACCCTAAAAACGCTGTTAAATGAACCGCTTTTCTCTTTCTAACGACATTTATTCAATAAAGGCATTAATAAAAATGGCTGAAATATTCCTAACAGTTTGTCTTTCTTTATCACAATGTTTTGTCTGCTGTATCGTCCCATTTCCCGTACGATCACCGAAGTTAAACAATGTTAAGTCTGGTTTGTAACCATTTAGGAATGCCAGGTACTTGCATGAGCGGGTTGTATAATGGATCGAAATTGCAACTGCATAAGAAAAAAGGGTTACAGGAATGATGAAACTGTTGCCAAGACAACCTGTTTTTAATCATTTCACCCCAAGTAATGTATGACACCGTTTGTGGCGAAATTCTGACAACGTTCTCCGATTGTCCGTTTGCCACTGCTCCTGTGATGACATCCAAGGTTGAGTGTATTTGCATATACACCCAATTCGCTATGTACACAGATTCGTCAAAAAATGAGGACAATTGTTTTTCAAGAATCTCTGGTTGGAAAGTAGCAACTACATTTCTCACTTAGACGACTATCTTTCCCTTCGGCCTAACTGCTATCTCACTTATTTCACTGGCCTCTCTGTTCGGTGACTCCTGATTCTACACTACTTCACGATCTTTCCGTCACAGGCCGCTGGTCAGCTCTAACTCCACTGGTTATCTACCTACATCTCACAGTAGTTTCTTCCGATTTCCTGCCTCTCTCTGCTTATATAGATAATCCCGGGGTCTCATCCCATCCATCTGCTTGTCTACCGGAAGATATGGGACGACCCCAAAGCCACATGGGAGGTCAAATCTTCAAAGGACTACTTTTATGACTATCTAAAATCATTTATGAAATTTTTATATTTCCCAATTCAAAGGCAGCTGTAGATATAAATCCCCCGAAACACTGACACTTAAATTTAATCAGAGATGGACTGGAGACACCTACGAAACTCAGTAAACTAAGTGGACCCATCTCCTTATCTTCTACAGATGTGTGAGATATCATATTGTTACAAATGCAACAAGGCCACTAAGACGCAAACGATCATAATTTAACCACACACACACACACACACACACACACACACACACACACACACACACACATATATATATATATATATATATATATATATAAATGTAAAATTGGACACTTTGGTCAACACCAAGCGGGGACTTTACTCAATCTTCATAGCTTGAAGCTCATTCGAACCGAACCTCAGTGACTAAAAATACATTTACGTATGCTATCTCTGATATTAAGTACATTTACTCACGAACATAGAATACCTCCCTCTCTCTCTCTCTCTCTCTCTATATATATATATATATATATATATATATATATATATATTAGTGAATATACATAATATCCCACGTTGATAGCACGACTCGGAGATCCCATGTAAACGTGCAATCTCCAGGTTTCAAAACCTACGTAAGTTTTGAGCACCTGAAGATTGCACGTTTGCATGAAACCCCGATATTCACTAAAATATACTTAATAGTTTGTTATTTAACATTGAAATTTGATTAATAGTTTGTTATTTAATATATATATATATATATATATATATATATATATATATATATATATATATATATATAAGAAAAAACTGACCACTTTTAGGTACCATTATAATAATTTATTTCACCAGAGCCCTTTTAAAGGACGCTGGATCATCAGATAGCACTTCCAAAGATGAAACGATAAATGAAATTAAAATTGATGTGTAGTGTAAGTTTTTGTAATTTAACAGAGAGTCTAAAAGGAGTAGTTAAATAGACATCGTAGAGTATAGGGAGGGATTAATTTCATATCACTCTCAAGCATACTTAGTATTGGGGGAGGAGGTGTGACCAGAGCTTGCCTATTTAGACGGTTAACTTAACGGAAGTGATATATTGAAATGGGAGGGGAGAAGAGAGAAACGAAAAAGGAAAAAGAAATAAGAGGGAGAAGGAAGTAAAGTATATATATATATATAGAGAGAGAGAGACAGACAGAAAGAAAGAAGACACGCTGAAGTAGTGGATAGCGGCTCAGATTGAGGAATCCCACACACATACATACATAAAAATATGTATATATGTCATTCATATATATATATATATATATTATTTACATATATGTTGTCGTCCACAGACAGACTGTTTCGCTTTGCGCCTCAAGCTAGGATCGAAACCCGACTGAATTGCCATCAATCGGGGATTCTATCACTAAGCCGTTGGAGCACGGCGGTGCTGAAGGTGAATTTAAGCGTATTTATTTTTAGATAAACACACAGTGACTGAGAGAACTCGATTCGATTTACCGAAGAGGCTTGCATTATTAGCCGTAATAGTCACTGTTTACAAACCACACTCCCTCCCCAGAGAGCTCAACCGAAATATTTTTTTTATTTACATATATATATATATAAAATCACACACACATATATATGTACATCTATATATCTATCTATCTATCTATCTATCTATCTATCTATATATATATATATATATATATATATATATATATATATATATATATATATATATATATGTGTGTGTGTGTGTGTGTTTCAAAAATCAAAGGAGTATATCAATAAAAGGACAATATTAACAAAGACAAAATGAAAACTTATCTTAGCCGATAGTTTTGTCCTCTGAGGGACTTTATCAAGCTGGATAAAACTCGGAATCCGAACTTGGAAAGCCGCATTCGAATTCTATTTGTGTTTGTTATCTTCACTTACGTTCAAATACCTTTGGCTAAGGTATGAATCCAGCTCTTCTCCTCCTAGCTATTGGTTACATAGTAACACTTGTATCAGAAAATCTTTATTATTTCCCTCCCAATATTTTTACAATTTAAAAATGTATTTTGGTTGTAAATAACATCAAAAAGGTTGATAAAAAAAAAAAAAATCAAGCAATAAAATAGAATAATATTTATATATGAGAAAAATATTTGTTTGGCTAAAATGAATGAGGTTTTGAAATTTACTATTTTCATTCTTTTTTTTTTCGTATGTTTTTTCTTCATTTTTGGCTTATTTTATAAGATCTTTTTTTTATTATCAGTTCTTAATTTTTAATCGCATTCTTCTTTCAAATATTTTCCAATATCATTTCTTTTTCATATTGTTTCTTTTTCCTTTTTTAGTTTTCATTCTTTCTTAGAATATTTCTTGAATTCTTTTCAAATTTTTTAATTTTTTATTTTTATTTTCATCTTTCAGATATTTTTTCACATTTTTCTCTTACAGTCAAATTGCTTCCTTTTTTTCTTTTCTTTTTCTCTTTTAGTCAAATTGTTTCCTTTTATCTTTCATTTTTTTTTTCATTTATTTGCTATTTTTAATTCTTTTTTCAATTATTTTTTAAAAATCTTTGCAGTTTTTTTCTTCATTAATTTTTATTCTCACCATTTCTCTTTTCTTTCAGAGATTTTCTCTTCATTTTCTTTCTCGTTAAACTTTCATTTTTCTTTTTTTCTCCATTTTTTCTTTCCTCCAAATATTTTTTTTTTACTTTTTTTAAATTTTTTTACTTTTTCATTTTTTTTTTTCATTTGGCCTTCTTCCAGTTTTGTTTTTTCATAATTTTTTTTTTTTTTTTTTTTTTTTTTTTAAAATTTCTTTCAAAAAAAAAAAAAGATTTTCCTTCAATTTTCATTCTCATCTTTTCTTTCTTCTTTCCGATATTTTTTCAGACCTTTTCTTTGTTAAGCCAAATTGGTTTCTCTCTTCTTTCATTTTCCATCTTATTTTTTCTTCCTTTTTCATTCTTTCTTCTTGGTTTCTTGTTTTTTTATTTTTTTATTTTTCAATCATTTTTCGTTTAGTTTTTCCCTTTTTTTCTCTCTTTTCTTTTCTTCTTTAAATTCCTTTTTCTCTTTTAGTCAAGATGACAGTTTCCTTTTCTTTCTTTCGATAAAAAAAAATCCTTCATTTTAATCAGACGTTTACCATTCCTTCTTCATTAAAGCGTATAGCTTCCAAGACTCATTTACAACGGAACCCGATAATGCACTTGTTAACTCGTCTCGTACAATGGCAAATGCCCTGTCAAATAAGATTGATTACCTTACAGGTAAGAAATCTAAAGGTCAATGTTAGTTGAATAAAGAGCATCGCCGTTTTTATTTTAGTTCAGGTGAGATGATATTTGCCGTTCTACAGATCTCGGCCATTGTAATAATCATCATCATCATCATTATCATCATCATGACCAGGTATGGTCGTATGGTCACTGCGCAACTGATCACTTGACCAGCTCCCTCAATATGCCTCGGTTGCATGCCAATGTCTGAATGATCTTCCAGACAACACATTGTCAGGCAATTTTCCCTGTCTACGTCTTGTTCCTTTGTCTAAGGCCGTATCTCGTCGGATGACAGTGGAAAGATTGTTGGCTCCTGTGATGTGTGAATACCAATTTAACCTACTCTTCTTGACAGTGGTTATGACAGTGGTAATGGTAATATTACCAGTTTTCTTATAAGGAAACATTAGACATTCATTGACCGAGGAGCAAGTGCTTCTTGAATTTGAAATTTATAAAAACTTTCTCTTAAAACATTTTTTCAGGAAAGTCTAGTAACTGATCGCTCTTTCCAGTATTGATGGGGGGGTTCCTTCCTAACCTTTTGTTTGAAGTGGTGTGGAATGTCAACATTTTGATTATGTCATTATTTTCTCTTCGAGTGACATGTGCTATCCATTTTAGTTGTTGCTGCTGTTGGTAGTCTTGAAGTGATGTGGTTTCTGTAATTTGGTACTGTTCTTTTCACAGTTCTTTAGCGACATGAGCACAAGGTTCTTAGAAGGATGGTCCTCGTTAAGACCTACAGGTTTAATTCACTCAAAGCCATCTTTCCTCCAATAGGCGTGTATCTTGTCTGATGGTGTCTCGCACTGAGTTGCTTGGGTTGTCGTCTACATAGGAGACGCCAAGGATGGGTCAATAGTCTCTCATTTTACAGGTCTGACCATCATCACCATAATCATCATCATTATCGTCCCCCACCCCGGATGACCAGGTTGGCTCCTAGGGTTAATTTGCTGTTGAGCGCCTGAGCAGTTCCCTTCATAAGTCTCCGGTTGCATACTAACGTCTTAGGCTCTGTAAAGGATCTTTCAGTCAATTCACTGACATTGTCAAAACCAATGTTTTTCTACCTCTGCCTTTTCTTTTGTCTCGGGGTGTGCCTCGTAGCATGGTAGCGTAAAGATTGCTGATTCTTCTGACAGGGTCATACCATTTCAGCTTGCTCTTCTTGAGAGTATATATGACTTCATCCATCGAGCCTGTTTGATGGTTGATGGTGTTACACGATCCTAAATTTCTAATGCGGTCTAATTTAGAGAAGCCTCAGAATGGTTTCTGTGGCATTCCATTTCTAATGCTTGGATTCTCCGAAAGTAATTCTGCTGTTAAAGTCCAAGATTTGCTGTACTTGTACTTGATGCGGCATTCACCCTGGGCGGATTGAGCCGGCTTCTTCCTGTTGTGAGAAGAAGATTCTTGGGATAAATTACAGAAGTAGGGTACCTAGGCCTATTCGGATAACGTTCTTGCTTGCCGCGGGATTCCCACAGACGCAGAGACAGGAACGACCTTCTGGTTGCCGATACAGACGCTCTTTGGATTTTCCCCAGAGTCCTTGTTAGCCGGCGTGTGTGTCAGACCTGTCCGCCTTGGGTGGCCCTACCAGGAACGAAGTTCCGGGCGGCATAGCTCTGACACTACCGTTTACACCCCCCACCGACTGTGAGGTAAGGGTTGGACTTACAGTACCAAGTGTTCCCAAGCGGTCCCCCATCTAAGTACTGACCTAGCTCTACGATGCTTAACTTCGGTGATCTAACGAGAAACCGATGTTTTCAGCGTGATTTGACCGTAAGCTCCAAGATTTGCTGGCAACAGAAAGATTGAAAAGACCAATGCACATAACAGTCATAGATTTGATTTCAAGCAGATGTTATTGTCTTTCCCACTGGTTCGCAATTTTATGACAGCTGCCATTATTTGTGCGCCTCTTGAAATTGTTTCTATTCCGCAGACCTCGGCGCTGATAATCAAGCCAAGATCGCAGAACTGGCTCAAGACTTTAAGTTCCTGGTTACCGACATTTATCTATTTTGAAAGGCCTTCCTCACTGTAATTAGCAAATATAAAACATTTCTTTACATCTTTTGTCAATTACTGTTTCCCTGAGAGCTATAATATCAACTATTCAAATGTAATGTCAATCGACATCTCCATTTACCTTGATCTACCCACTATCATTCTCCTCATCTTTTCTTCTATCACTCCTATCTGCTCTCGCTCCAAATCTTCTGCAACCCCCTGCATCCTAGTGGCTTCACGCCTTGATCGGGGCGTAATGCTTAAAAAAAAAAAAGAAAAAAATATCTCTACCTTTACTGCACTGTTTCTCTTCAGAATGTGGGTGGTTATAGCTCTCTACAACTTCCTATCCTTTGTAGGTCTTAGAAACATTTCTCTATTTACTATCCTTCTCATTTTTTGCACTGCTATTTGTTTACAGAAAATCAATAAGTAATTTACTTGTTATTTCTCTCGACCTCTCTTGCATTTAATATGCCATGTGTGTGTCATGTTCTCCAAGCCCTATTTGATCATTATATGTCTGATTCTGATTCTAAATATGTGTCTTTTTTGTTTCCATTTTGCTTAAACTTCCGAGTTGCTCACATGCTTCGTCCATGATATTCGCAGTATTTTTCTCTCGAATCACATACCTGTTGTTGAAGTCTACGCCATCTCTGAGAAAATTGCCCATTATTTGCTGTCAAAGGACAAAACATAGAGCAATATTACGAAACAGTTTAGCACACTTTTCTTTTTTTTTACTGACAGAAATTTTGTTTCTTACTATTTTCTTTATTTTTCTTCTCACGCACACACACACGCACACGCACACGCAGACACGCACACTTACGTGCACAAACTAACTCCCTCACCCACACAAATAGAAAAATTCACACACACGCATAAAGTGTTTCGGTGAAAAAAGAAAGAAAATGGATAGAGAAAGAGTATGAAGTGACAGGTCAATGATGAAATAAAGAAAGAAGCACGACATTCGACACATACACGCGTGCACAGAAACATACAAAGACATACCAAAACATGTACAGACACACACACATAGCGATTTTCCAAGCACAGCCTAGACGTGTCATTAGGCTGAAAGCAGGGGGCAACCAGTGAGGATAAAATTCACTATTCAGTCGCAATTGTTCTAGCGAGATAAGCTCGATAACCTTTACACTGCCTCGAGGCGGCCAAAGTGATTTTCCAAGCAAAGCTTAGATGTGGCACAAGGCCGAAAGTAGGGGGCACCCAATGAAGATCGAACTCCCTACTCAGTCGTAAATGTTCTAGCGAGACATTCTTGCTATTACACCGCCTCGAGGTGTCCTAATAGGAATTTTCCAAGCGGAGGATCGAACTCACTACTCAGTCGTAATTGTTCTAGCGACACAAGCACGCTAACCATTACACCGTCTCGAGGCGCCCAAAGTGATTTTCCAAGCGAAGCTCAGATGTGGCACAAGGACGAAAGTATGGGGCACCCAATGGGGATCGAACTCACTACTCAGTCGTAATTGTTCTAGCGAGACAAGCTTGCTAACCATTACATCGACTCGAGGTGCCTCACAAACACACATATAAAGAGAAAACTCAACCTAACACCAATAACTATCGCATAAATTAACCTTCTAAGTTAGTATAAAAGTAACGAAATCCGTGATATAACACTGACTTGCTTCTACCGACAAATGTTGGAAATAACAGATACTGAGTATGTGTAGCAATATCTGTTAGTTCTAATGTCTTGTTAAATAGAAAGAGTTGATGTGTTCCGGTCATTTATTTTGCTGATGAGCATCAGTGAAGTGAAGTGGACTGTACAATACCATGGCAAGGGGCTCAGACAAAGAGAGTCACTGAATGAAATTAAATTACTTTGTGAGGCAATGATGGCAACACACAAAACAATGTTCTCTGTAAAGCAGTGTTCACTTCCCGCAGAATAGACAGAGTGATAAGAAAATGGCCTCGAGAGCAACGCGAAATGGAAGACGCCTGTTACTAAACTGCTCACATGGCCTTCGTCTATGCTTTATCTCTGCCCTGCTTGTCTTTGACAGTAGTTTACAATCCGAGAATTAAATCTGCTTTCTGCAACACATGTCATATGGCTTTTATTCGTTTATTTACCGGCCTGAATGTCCGAGAAATTTTCATAGAAATTGAGGCCGGTAAATGTTGTTTTATTATAAACATAGCATTTACTTAAATATTTGTATCTATAAAAAGAACGTATTAACATGAGAAATGTCTTAAAATAATTGTCGGACTTTGTCCATTTCATAATGTGTGACGTCATTTGTTTACATTTTATACGCCATGAGCAGACATGAATGTACGTGAGAGATTCATTGAAGTTTAAATACAGTAAATTCGACCGTGCCAAATCGGTAAAGGCACGTCAAGCTAAATGACGTTCCGTACAGGATACAGGTTCGAATCTTGTCGGAGGACGAATATTTTCTGTGAAAATTTCTCGGACATTCAGGCCGGTAAATGTTATTTAATACTGTTTATTATACACAGATCATTTACTTAAATATTTGTATCTATAAAAAGAATGTATAAACATAAAAAATGTCTTTAAAATAATTGTCGGACATTTCATAATGTGTGACGTCATTTGTTTATATATATATGTATATAAATTACATATTTATAGTCTTTTTGACTAAACTGACGCACGAAGTAGAGAAAGATTTTAAAGTCGGAATTTTCGTACACACCTGTGTCCTTTTTCAACGAAACAAAGAAGTAAAAGAGAGGAGAGAAAGCGAGATAAAGAAGGACAAAACTGTATAGTTCCCACGATTACTGTTGCACTGGGTGTCGATATTATATCGACCCACCAATCTTAATGCAATGAGGAAGTTGCCACCATAAGTGCAGAATCCCTGGGCCCAGGCAGCTTCTCCCAACTAAAATACGGTGAACAGACGTCATGCTTTTATTCTATTTGGATAACGTATTTAACATGAAGAGAAAGTGAAACCTACTTTTTTTTTCGGAAATACATCATCATCTAGCCTTATTTGTCATCAGCCTGTCAAATAAGGCTGACACGCACAAAATTTATATCTTTAATTAACGTTGCTAATTATCCCACAGGAATTCTTTTTACTTTACCAACAAGGCGACCAATTTGTTTTCTGTTTTTCATGGCTCCTCATTAAGCCTGGCGTATCGCTACGGTCATCAGATGCGGTTAATTTAGAAGCATGTTCAATTAATCTAGTTATCATTAAAATCTGGGTGGATTATCTCTGGTTTATTTCAATAGATTATTTGCAGCTACCCACTTCATACACTAAGATGTATGTATGGGTACGTGGTAGAATGCTTAGAATATTCTATTTCCGACCATAAGACTTGGATTTTGCGGGCACTTCGATTTGGTGTAATTGTTAGCAAGCTTGCCTCGCAAAATCCGTGACGACTGCAGAGTCAGTTCGTTCTTTACTGGGCGCTCCACACTTTCGCCCGTGTGTCACATCTAAGCAGCGAGTATGAAATCATTTTGGGCACTTCGGCGTACTGTTATGGTTAGCAAGCTTGTCTCGTGAGAATCAATTACGCTGAATACTGAGTTCGAGCATTGATCCTTAACTATTGTACACAAATGCAAAGCATACACACCTACATATACATCTGAGCCGAGATGGAATAACGACATTGAATCAATAATTTTATCTACTGAAGTTGGTTCTCTGTGTCGCGCCAGAAATTTGTTCTGATCCGAGTTCATCCTTCAAATCTATAAATCAACCATTCGCCCTTGCATGGAATACTGCTGCCATATATGGTCTGGTGCCCCCGCTGTTCGTCTTAAGGTCCTCGAAAAAATCTAGACATGGATATGCAATGTGATTGGCCCTGATCTGGCATCTCGTTTAGAGTCACTACCTCACAGATGTGCCGTCGCTTCCGTCTGTCTTTTCTACAAATACATTCACAGTAACTACCCCGACGAGCTACTTTCGCTAGTACCTTGCATGAATTTAAATATGCATGAATTTAAATGTGCTACTAGGTTGGCATCTCAGTCCCACTCTTTCACTGTCGAAATGGTTAAATTTAGCCGTCTCTTCTACTCCAATAGCTTCATGTATCGCACATCCCGTCAGTGGAACTCCCTTCCTTTTACTTGCAATCGACATCTCCAAATGCCTTGATGTATTCCCCGGTCCTTCTCTTCAACCTTTCTTCAATCATGACTCTTTACTCTTGCTCTCACTTTCTGTAACCACTTGCGTGCTAGTGGCACTCCCGCCTTGCTTGGGGTGAAATGCTTACAAAAATACACAGATATGCAATAGGGATCTAATGTCTAGCAAGCTTGTCTTGTTGCATCAATCACGACTTAATTGTGAGTTTTAGATCAATTACGACTTAATAGTGAATTTGAAGTCAATTACGACTTAATAGTGAGTTTGCGATCAAATACGACTTAATAGTGAGTTTGCGATCAAATACGACTTAATAGTGAGTTTGAGATCAATTACGACTTAATAGTAAGTTTGAGATCAGTTACGACTTAATAGTGAGTTTGAGATCAATTACGACTTAATTGTGAGTTTGCGATCAATTACGACTTAATTGTGAGTTTGAGATCAATTACGACTTAATAGTGAGTTTGAGATCAATTACGATTTAATAGTGTGTGTGCGATCAATTACGACTTAATTGTGAGTTTCAGATCAATTACAACTTAATAGTGAGTTTGAGATCAGTTACGACTTAATAGTGAGTTTGAGATCAGTTACGACTTAATAGTGAGTTTGAGATCAATTACGACTTAATAGTGAGTTTGAGATCAATCACGACTTAATAGTGAGTTTGAGATCAATTACGACTTAATTGTGAGTTTGCGATCAATTACGACTTAATTGTGAGTTTGAGATCAATTACGACTTAATTGTGAGTTTGAGATCAATTACGACTTAATTGTGAGTTTGCGAGGAGAGACGATACGTTCTTTTGAAGTTACAAGAGGTTAACGGTTCCCATGCCTAAATGAAAAACCGTAAATTTTGCTTTATGTATGTAAGTGCATAATAATTCTATGTATGTACGTGCCTAATAGTTCTAATTTTGATAATCAATAATTAGGCTTTTTCATTTAGGCTTGGAATCTGTTAATTATATGGGCCTTCAAAAGGATGTGTCGTCTCTCCTTGAATTAGGAACGATATAAAGGATACTAAGGTATGTTTGATAAGTCAAATGCAATTGAAACCTGACTGACCAGTAAAAATCAAACAACACCAAAACAAAAATGCCCGTATTATTTGTCTTCTTTTACTTCTTATCTCATTCATTGATGAAGCTTTAATAAAATAGTAGATTGATAATGTTACCTATTAGTTCTTTATCTCATCAATCTGTCGCATTTCCATACATATTTGATCTATGTTTGATCCCAATTCATAAGTAAAATGGAAAATTATAAACAAAACTAGAACTTGTAAAACTTGGGATGACGCATGTCCTTTATGCCTACATGAAAAACTACACATTATTAAGTTTCTAAATAATAAAAATCTATTAAACAATAAACATGAGTTAATGGTTTTTGCCGACATCATCAAATTTTTGCATTGAATAATTAGCATAACAAACAAACAAACAATAAAATAATTTTAAAAATCCATAGTCCTAATAAATAGTTTAAATGCCCTGCAAAAAAAGATAACCCTTTATGAAGTCGTCAAAAAACAAATGTTAGCGATTTACGACAGTTTTTATATGCACAAAACCACTTTCAGAAAAAAATAAAAAATAAAATAAAAAAATAAATAAATCTCCATAGCCACTTAACCAGACTAGGCGATGTCATCTTCCGCTTTAAATTTAGACACCCCAACCTTACCCTGACTTGACATCTGTGAATGTAACTGAGATATTGATACAAATTATTAACACTTTACGCCCCTTTTTCTTTAAACAACTGCTCTAGCCGTTACAATAGAAATTTTGATTTCAATAATGAATATGCTTATAAAACACGTAAATTTCAGAAATAAGTTATTCCAAAAAAAAATTTCGCTTGAAAATGGAACAGAGCTTAGTACTTTACTTTAATTTAATTCAAATAATTATATTGAAGATTTCGGCTCTTGTTTTGAAACATGAGAACTCTTATGTAGCGTGTTAGAATCATATTTTAAAATAAATAATTATATATATATATATATATATATATATATATATATATATATATATATATATATATATATATATATATATATATAATAGAAATATATGTTATTATGTTTGGTGGTTGTCTGCATGTTAATTTGAGAACGCTTTTAACGTGCAGCACATTTTATTTTAGATAAACGTAGGTTATATTCTTCAAGAATTAATTTAATAAAGACTGGTGATGTAATATAGTGTTTTTGATATGTATTTATAGATGGTAGAATATTTATTAATATTATCTGTCGGATACCGATCCGTATTCGATCTGTATTTGATGCCAATTCACATATATATATATATATATATATATATATATATATATATATATATATATATATATATATATATAATATTAGTGATAAATATACATACATATGCAAAATATATAAATATATATACATACATACACATACATATATTTGTATTAAAAAATATTTCAAGAGGATAGAATCCAGGTAGAACTCAATGTCCAGGAAAGAGTAAGGATATAATAAAAAGGCTTAAACACCTTTTTATTATATATATATATATATATATATATATATATATATATATATGTGTGTGTGTGTGTGTGTGTGTGTGTGTGTGTGTGTGTGTGCAATTAACAGGCTGAAAAGAAGAAAGATAAAACAACTTATACCACCAAAGAACTTTTGCCAAGGAAAATAACTGAAATTTACATAACAACCAAGATGTGTCTCCTACACAGTGGTTCTGCGGCATTAAGAGAACGCATCCTTTTAAAACGAGTTTTTCATAAAATTTGATTCTCAAGTTTAATAACTGTTAAAGCTTTTTCTAATACTGAAAGGAGTTTCCTACGAAATCTTTGGCTTTTGGTCGTGTAGAAGATCAACATCTTGATTTTGCCATGCTTTCCCCTTCTAATTGCCTATCCATTTTGATTATTAATGATGGAAGTCCTCAAGTATAAAAACAGACGTTATGTCAAAGGGTAGAGGCTCGTCTTAGGAAACAGCTACCCGTTTTATTCGGGGTCTACGAGGAATTTTTGGCCGAGCCCACGGGCTCGGATACCCCACATTAAATTCGGTCATGTGCTTCATCTGACCGCGTGGGGTCGTTGGTAGATATCCCGCAGTTGGAGATTCATTGTGGAATTCACTTGACTTACTTCTAGTCGTTGACTACTTCTTCTACGCGCCGATGGTTCATTAACCTCCCCTAGGTTATAATACATATTAATGTATAACTTCATAAATTATACACAGTTATATCAACCCGGTTAAAATGCCCACCCACTACTTCCGTCTTCGAAAGTGCTTAAGTTGTTGAACACCGTGTAGTTGATTTGCTGAACAAACCACCCGAGGAGACCGTAGAGGTCGAAACCGCGGTTCTGTGCTTTGGTCAGCTTTCATCCTTTTAAAATATATATATATATATATATATATATATATATATATATATATATATATATATATATATATATAGTGGAAAATATACATACATATGCAAAATATATAAATACCCATACATGTATATTTTCAGAAAAAAATTCCAAGAGGAAGAATCCAGGTAGAACTCAATGTCTAGGACAGAGCAAGGATATAATAAAAAGGCTTAAACTCTAATATTCCATGGTCATAATTTATTCCATTGGAATCGTAAATACGATCCAATTCATCAGACCTACAAATTCAAAAAGAAAACAGAAAAAAAAAAAGAAAAAAACCAACTCCGGAAATAAAAACAGAATTTAGAGAGAGTGTAAGTATGAGGAGGAGGGAGATTAAACCTTAACGGATGGAATTTTAGGAGATATGGGAGGAGGTGTTTAAATAAGAGAAAAGAATGAATGTTGACGGATGTCTAATGCATAAAGA
>CAHIKZ030000142.1:817500-825000 GCA_903632075.3 Acanthosepion pharaonis | reverse complement strand
AAAAATGAAAGAAATAACGAAAAAAGAAAGAAAGGGCGAAAGAAAGAACAAACGAAAGAAAGAAAGAAAGAAAGAAAGAACGAAAAAAGAAAGAAAGAACGAAAGAAAAAAGAAAAAAAGAAAAAATGAAAGAAATAACGAAAAAAGAAAGAAAGGGCGAAAGAAAGAACAAACGAAAGAAAGAAAGAAAGAAAGAAAGAAATAACGAAAAAAGAAAGAAAGACCTAAAGAAAAAAGAAAAAAGAAAAATGAAAGAAATAACGAAAAAAGAAAGAAAGGAAGAAAGAAAGGAAGTAAGAAAGAAAGAAAGAAAGAAATAAGAAAAGTAAGAAAAGAAAGAACGAAAAAAGAAAGAAAGAACGAAAGAAAGAACGAAAGAAAGAACAAAAGTAAGAAAGAAAGAACGAAAAAAGAAAGAAAGGGCGAAAGAAAGAACAAACGAAAGAAAGAAAGAAAGAAAGAAATAACGAAAAAAGAAAGAAAGAAAGAACGAACGAAAAAAGAAAAAAGAAAGAAATAACGAAAAAAGAAAGAAAGGGCGAAAGAAAGAACAAACGAAAGAAAGAAAGAAAGAAAGAAATAACGAAAAAAGAAAGAAAGAAAAAAGAAAAAAGAAAAATGAAAGAAATAACGAAAAAAGAAAGAAAGGGCGAAAGAAAGAAAAAACGAAAGAAAGAAAGAAAGAAAGAAAGAAAGAAAGAAATAACGAAAAAAGAAAGAAAGAACGAAAGAAAAAAGAAAAATGAAAGAAATAACGAAAAAAGAAAGAAAGGTCGAAAGAAAGAACAAACGAAAGAAAGGTCGAAAGAAAGAAAGAAAGAAAGAAATAACGAAAAAAGAAAGAAAGAAAGAAAGAAAAAAGAAAAAGAAATATGAAAGAAATAACGAAAAAAGAAAGAAAGGGCGAAAGAAAGAACAAACGAAAGAAAGAAAGAAAGAAAGAAAGAAAGAAGAAAAGTAAGAAAAGAAAGAACGAAAAAAGAAAGAAAGAACGAAAGAAAGAACAAAAGTAAGAAAGAAAGAAAGAACGAAAAAAGAAAGAAAGTACGAAAGAAAGGACAAAAGAAAGAAAGAACAAAATAAAAAAAAGAAGAAAGAAAAATAAAATAAAATAAAGTGCGAAAGAAAGAAAAGCAATATAAAGGGAGATATATACAATGTTTATATGTTCAATAAAAATGAATTGCAAATTATTTTTTATTCTTGTGAGGCCTTCAAAATAGATAAGTTTGTCTGGGCAATCAGAAAACAAATATAGTATTGTAGGTAGGGATTCTGACATTAGGGAATATCTCCTCATTGTCCTAAAATATGAAAGTTAAGGGTAAATTCTTGGTTTTAACAGAGACTAATTAAGTCATTCTTTTTGCACTTCTCGTGCGTATGTAGGATAGATATTCCAGAGATATGTTAAAAATAAAGGATAAATATTAAGGAAAAAGAATCTCTCTTTGGATTAGTTAAATTGGCCTGCGAATTCTAGCGCCTATCGTAAGCCAGACAGAAGCTGACGGATTTGGTTTTATCAAATCGACAAGCCGATAACTAAATGAAGATGCCAATCATTTGGCATCTTGGTCAGCAAATCTTGATGGATGATTTGGTTCAGAGAAAACAAGTCCACTCCTCATCTTAAGATATGGCAGACAACAACTAGAAACATTTCGGTTAAGTCAAAGAATAAAGAACTGAAGATTTTTAGGATTGGTACATGGATGTAAAAGAATTACAAACAGTTAATTCTGCTTTTGGGATTATGAGATTTGTAAGAAGAAAATCGATGGCGAACAGCATGGAATTTGCTCTTGAGGCCACGATGTCCGCTTCTAAATTTTCAAAGACTTTAATCATTATGGTGTGGTGGGTTTTAAAAGTCTATAACAGAATTTGAAGTGTGTGTGTGTGTGTGTGTGTGTGTGTGTGTGTGTGTGTGTGTGTGTGTGTGTGTGTGTGTGTGTGTGTTGGGGATAACAAACAAGAAAGAATCCTGGGTGTTAACTCCAAGACAAAGTTTGATTTGAAACACGATCCTGCTATGCGTACAAGATAGACACAGCAAATAACAGGAGACAAAAATTAAAAATAAAAATAAATAATAACCCAAAATTTGAAGCAAACTTCTTATTTTATTTATTTAACAAAATAAGAAGCTTGATTCAAATTTTGGGGTATTCAAATTTTACAAGTATATCATTTTACTGATAACGTATTACAAGAAATTCAAAACCTGATGAGTTGTTATTCAGAAAGAATCTCTGCCCTGTTCGGCTAGGGTCAAGAATATAACTATTACATTTCGGTGTAGACGGGTAACTTCCTCCCAATACCGAAAAGAAAGGGACATCTGCTTGCCGTACATGTATCTATCATTTTGCCTCAGGTACAAAACTGACCGTTTTGACTCGAGTATAAACTAGATTCATGTTTACTTTTGGACTGTCATGCAAATCACACCTAAAACGACCCTAATTTACTCTGCTGCAAAGAGAACCTATAGTTACGTTCATGACTCTAGTTAAACCAGAGCTCTGTCTACTTGAACCTTTTTTTTTTACTGTATTGTAAAACCACACCGATGGATACCGGTTTTACTCTAGTGGAAAAATGAATTCATGCCTACTATTTTTTTTCACTCGAGTGTAAACCAGACCTATGTCTACTTTTTTGACACCAGTGCAAACTGAATCTTTTCTTTTACTGCAATGTAAAGCCAGACCCACGAATATCTGTTTTACTTTCGTGAAAAAACGAATCCATGTCTACTTTATTTTCACTCGAGTGTAAACCAAACTCGTGGTTACTTTTTTGACACCTGTGATAACTCGACCTTTTTTACCGTAATGTAAAATCAGACCTATGAATGCCTGTTTACTCTCGTGAAAAATGGACACATGTTTCCTACTTTTTTAACTCGAGTGTAAAGCAGACCTATGCCAACCTTTTTTGACAACCGTACAAGATCGACCTTTTTTTACTGAAATATAAACCAGGCCAATGAATAACTTTCGCCAGAAACGAAACCACTACTAATGATTTTACTTGAGTGTAAAGCAGACCTTTGGCGACATTTCTTGACAACAGTACAAGATCGACCTTTTTTTACTGAAATATAAACCAAACCTATTCATCAGAAATGAAACAATACTAAATTTTTACTCGAGTGTAAAGCAAACCTATGCCTACCTTTTTGAATGCCTTGCAAACTGAACCATTGCAATCTTTTTGGCTCTACTGTAAAACCAGCACGTAAGGCGACTTATCTATTGTTTAACAAACCAGACTTTGATCAGAAAAAGCTTGAAATGAAATAAAGACAATACAGAACAAACTAAATAAACCAAAAAAAAAAAAATCTAAATAAACTTCAGTGTCAGGTGTTATGTTATTTGATTAAAAAGTAATGATTTTGATTATTCTATTTATCATTTCCTCTTTATCTTTTCAATTTCTTCTTTCCCTTCATTATTTCCATTTTTATTGATATATTTCACACGATTTGCCTTGTTTTTGGCGATGTCTATCACAATCTTTCAGCTTCTTTTTAAGCTTCTCAGATAAAGATTTGTTACTATTATAAATTGAATCATTCAAACCACTTTTTATTTTTAGGTTTACAACTCACATGAATGCAGTCTTCCGTGGCCTTAGATCAATAACAAGTTGCTTATATTTATAAAATTTAAATTATAATCATTTGCAAATCATCGCTAAGCATCAAGGAGTGTCCTCTGCTTATCCTGACCATTTTCATCGTATGGAAAAGGGTCACCACTCTGTAATTTGCTGCAAACAAAACTATCTATTGATAGTTATTACCAAAAGTTTAAAACCACTTAGCTGCAACAAGGTTATTTTCTGTTTTTCTTTTGCAATCATGTGAGATTGCTTGATGCAATAACTTTTTCTTATAGCATCGGCCATTATTCGCACATGATTTATTAGCAAAATAGTTTTGTCATTACAAAATTAGCAGTCATTACGATAGTGTTTGTGCAGTGAATTTAGCTTAGAACATGGGTAAAAAATTTTCGTTTTCACCAACACGACGTTTCAAATTGTGGTTCTACGCGATGAAAGTAATTCTGAATGGGAAATTAGTGTAAAAAAAAAAAAGCTGCTATCGTGAATTTCCGAAATTCAGGGACATAGCGATAAGGGAAGATGTGGGTGTCCAAAAAAAAAACAAAAAAACAACAAAAAACGGTGCTAAAGATTAGAATTTTGTGGGGCGTATTGCTACACGTTCCCGAGTTCATATAAGAAGATGCATACTTCTCTGCTTCAAAATTCTACAAGTTTTATGCTGATTTCAAGTCTTCCCGTCTGAAATCATTCAAGCCGGCTCGTAAATCACGGTTAATTGCAGTTATGAAATCCAAGCGTCTGGCAACATGAAACCTGGACAGTTGAAATCAGGATTAAAGTTATGGTTTCTTTTGAATCTAGTCTATTAATCTTACTTATTATAAAACGCAGATTGTGTGTGTGTGTGTGTGTGTGTGTGTACGTTTATATATTGGATCGGATTTCCTACATTTTTCAACCGATTTCAACAAAACTTCCACAGGACTAGGTATAATTACCTTGCGGTGGTTCTGACAGCGCCAAAAATTGGTAAAAACACAATTATTTTTGCACGAAATCAATTTGAAAACACGATTAAGAGGCATCACGAGAATGAAAGGGGGACAACTCATATCAAGTTATACTTATTTTAAAACCCAGGTTGGTTGTTTGTGTGTGTGTGTGTGTGTGTGTTTGTGTGTGCGTGTGTGTGTGTGTGTGTGTTCATTTATATATTGGATCGGATTTCCTACATTTTTCAACCGATTTCAACAAAACTTCACAGGACTACGTCAAATTACCTTGCGGTGGTTCTGACAGCGCTAAAAATTGGAAAAACACAATTATTTTTGCACGAAATCAATTTGAAAACATGATTAAGAGGCATCACGAGAATGAAAGGGGGACAACACATATCGAATTATACTTATTATAAAACCCAGGTTGTTTGTGTGTGTGTGTGTGTGTGTGTTCGTTTATATATGGAATCGGATTTCCTACATTTTTCAACCGATTTCAACAAAACTTCACTTTTTTGGGGCAGGTAGTGCTTCTTATTGCCTTGCACACTTTTTTTTCTTTATTTTTACATTCAGAATGCTTTAAAAATTCCATTTACAAGACAATTGTTTATAATAAAATTCTATTCAATCGGTAGACTCATAATGATTGAAAACAATGCTTTTGTTTGAGTTTGGGTTTGACCAATTCGTAAAAAAATACAAAAAATACAAAAAAACAAAAAACTAATTAAGACATGCGTGTCCGTCAACCTTAAACAATAATCTTTGTCAATTTTATTTTTCAGTCTTTATTATGGTCGATACTTGATCTATCTCTTACTGTTACATCCCCGGGCAATGCCGGGCTCTACTGCTAGTAGTACATAATGCGTAAAAGAAACATTTTAGGACCCTTTGGTAGGATATTTCATGAAAAGTATATAATTTATTATTTACACTATTTATCTTCGGACAATTGTACTCATCTTTCCTTTTGTTATCACATTTCGGCCGTGTTGCTCTCCGGCCTTCCTCAAGTGTATATCGATCTGGATAACTGTTATGGTAATTTACCCATGCACGCATGGACGCTCCCAGCTATAAATAGGAGCAGGTACTGCCTTTTGAAGAGGGAAGTTTCCAGTAGTCAGCTCTGACAGTCGGACCGAACATTCTTGTTTGTATATGTTTGTATTACTGTTTCTGTTAATATATTTGTTTACCTCAATTCCCCTCTTGTGTGTTTATTTCTGGTCCTAACAAGGCCACAACAGTAAACTTCTGGGAACTCTGAATTGAACCCTTTATTTAATCTACGGAAGTTGACTGTTCTCGTTCCACTGATCATGTCTCCTACTAATTTTTATTTAGTATTGTTCAGTTATTGCAATTCATGTTACGAAGAAACCACCAAATGAGATGATTTGTAGGGTCTTGCCGAAATTTATAAAATCTGAACCCTACTTCTTGCTTCCAAAGAGCAACGATGAATGGTGCCAAGTCTGTGGAACTACTGCAGGAGAATCTGCAACTGTGCACGCACATTCGTTAGTGCAGAATATTTACGAATATGGGTTCTTTAATTCACCGGTCAAAGGTCATTCCTAATTTTTTGAAGAAAATCAACGTGACATCACTGGAATCGTCGGGCCAGGGTCATATCTGAACCAAATTGATGTATGTATGTATGTATGTATGTATGAATGAAAGCTATGATATCCAAATCTATATTTTCGACCTGTATAGATGGACATCTATCTATCTATCTATCTATCTATCTATCTATCTATCTATCTATGTGTATGTATGTGTGTGTGTTTGGAAGGTATGACATACATTTATATATATCTATCTACATATATGTGTGTATGGTAAATATAATAAACAAATCTATAACTTTTTAATGACTCTCTGTATGTTGTAGATATGAGAAAAACATCTATCTATCTATCTATCTATCTATCTATCTATCTATATATATATATATATATATATATATATATATATATATATATATATTATCTATCTATCTATCAATCTATCAATATGTGTGTGTTTTGGAAGATATAATATACAGTTATATCTATCTACATATATGTGTGTATGGTAAATATAATAAACAAATCTATAACTTTTATGATCTGTATGTTGTAGATATGAGAAATAACATCTATCTATCTATCTATCTATCTATCTATATATATATATATATATATATATATATAATTATCTATCTATCTATTAATGTGTGTGTGTTTGGAAGATATACTATACAGTTATATCTATCTACATATATGTGTGTATGATAAATATAATATACAAATCTATAACTTTTTTAATGACTATCTATCTCTATGTTGTAGATATGATATGTAATATCTATCTATCTATCTATCTATCTATCTATCTATCTATCTATCTATCTAATTATAATATATTACAGAAAGTGGAAAAAAGCTTGTTGTCACTAATCAAAATAACCCCTTGAAACTGAACTAACAAATGACCAATATAGTTTATGAATTTCTCTGCCCAGTACAATACCTTGTTTCTTGTCATATATCAATTACCTATATTGAACATACTACGACATCCTTGAGCAGACGCCTTATGTGTCACTTGTCGGATCAATGTTCTATAAAAACATCAACACAATTTATCAGGTCATCCCATAAGTTCTGTCCGAATTTTGAATAAAGAAAACAAGTGACCAAATATTACATTTAATTACAGATTCAATCAACAATGTATTTTCCCTTGATTATCTATGACTTCCTTCCATCTATTAACAAGCTTACTAATTCCATTACTGTAAAATTCTTTTGGCTTTGATTCGAAGAACTCAAAAATGTCAGTTTTAACCTCTTCCTGTCTTACAAAAGCTGTTTCTTCCAAATGATTCTGTAAGCTACGAAACAAATGGTAGTCTGAAGGA
>CAHIKZ030000142.1:810000-812500 GCA_903632075.3 Acanthosepion pharaonis | reverse complement strand
ATTGAAATCAGCCGGAAAAAAATATTAATATATTAATAATTACTACTTAATATTTATAACTTGTACATGAAAATTAAAATATTCCTCATTACACATTACTTACTTTGTTAATTTTAGATTGAGCAATAGATTGAGATATTAACATCACTGAACGTTATCCCCTGTACACATTCACCTAAAAATTGGTAACACCCCATCAAAACGGGAGAAATACTAAATCTTTATATATATATATATATATATATATATATATATATATATATATATATATATATATAAAGAACAGTAGATATATAATCCGTGTTTTTATAGATATTTTTATTTTTACAAAATAGTGCTCAATGTAAGTTTACAGAGCATTAATATTATAAATTAATTGATATAAAATAGGGTTTTTTTCCGCTACACAGTTCTAACCATGTTTCAAAAATAGAAGCTAAAAGCCCCGAATTTAATTTTGCAATTAAATTAAAAGCATTAGTTCCATTTCATCCTCAAGCGAATTATGGAGAAACTTTTAAAAAATTACTGGGTTTTAAAGACACAGCTAAAATCACGTTTCCATGGTTACAGAATATTCTACTTCAATTGGACAAGGATGTCTAGGTTTTCTTATAAAACAGTATCATTGTATCAGTTATTAGCTACAATTTCGTAAGGGGTAGGGATGTATTTTACAATGAAAATTGACATCCATTGAATGTAGCTAATAACTGATACAATGAATATTCTGTAATTAATATATATATAATTAATTTATAATATATATATATATATATATATATATATATATATATATATATATATATATATAAAAGGAAATATAGTCTTAAGATGTGCTATATTTATGGGATAAAGTGCTCAATATCAGAGATAGAGCGTGTGTAAATATAAAATGTTTTAGGTAACAATCTGTTTCATGCTAGATGCAATTGTCAGGCCCAGAGAACTCGTGGCCTGACGATTGCATCTAGCATGAAACAGACTGTCGCCTCTAAGTGTTGACTTCTATGTTCACTTATATATATATATATATATATATATATATATATATATATATATATATATATTATTAAATATAAAAGAAAACGAATGTCTATTCAGTTTGATTATGAGCCGTTCTAAACTTCGTATAGTTGCTTTAATTTCGTGCAAAAATAAAGACAAAAATTGTCCAACATGTGGATATTTTTTTATCATGCTGCTCCTTGATCTAAGCTTTCCGCTCACATGAGCAATCTTCAGAGTCGTTATCCCTTTTGTCTTTAATTTCGCCCAAATTTAGAACAGGTCATGATCAAATTATAATACACATTCGTTGTCTCTTATATTTAACAATATATGTTTAAATAATGATCTGCTGCCCAATATATATATATATATATATATATATATATATATATATATATATATATATATATATATATATAAAGAAAATCAGAACACTTTAAGGTTCCATTATAATAATTTATTTCACCAGAGTTCTTTAAAGGACGCCGGATCATCAGATAGCACTTCCAAAAATGAAACGAAAAATGAATTGAAAATTGATGCGTAGTGTAAGTTTTTGTAATTTAACAGCTCCTTGAGACTAGCCATACGGATTACCAAGTTTTCATAACTTATATATACATATATATATATATATATATATATATATATATATATATATATATATATATATATATATATATATATATATTTAGTATTTTAGCTCTGTTTCATCCTCAAGCAGATGAAACAGAGTTGGTATTTTAATTCAATTTAATTTCTATAATTAAATTGAATTTTTTAGCTTCTTTTTTTGAAACATGAGAACTCTTATGTAGCGATGGAATCATATTTTTAAAAAAATAATTAGAATTTAGGCCCTTCTTGTGTACTGAGCACTGTTTTTTTTTTTTTTAAATAAAATCAAAAATACTAAAGAACTTCGGATTATTAACGTAACGGTTCTTTCCTACTTTTTTATATATTTGCAAACACACACACACACACTCACACACACACACACACACACATACATACACACACGGTATTTACTCTGTCCCCCCACTAGAACGAGATGTGACACAAGGTCTATTTTTAGGTGGGGACCCGAGCGCGTACACCCGGGACAGGAACAAAAATTCCCCTCAGCGCCCGCAACTTCTCTGGTGCAATGGGAGGGCGCGGCCTCGGGCAGCTGTTCCCCAGGGCTGGGCACCTCTTCAGTATGATTTTCCTCGGTTGCCTCGCTGTCCTTTGAAAGAGAAGCCCCTGCGCGCACTCTGTCGCAAGGACAGAGACGCAACTGAGTGATGATAAGTAGATGTTTACCTACTCAAAAAGAGTAAGTTACAGACACACACAGACACGCACACACACATATGTATTTCGAAACATGACGAAAATTAACAACACCAAAAAACAAAGCCCCCTCGAAAATAGCCAAGGAAGTTATCGAATTGCTTGGGACAATGGAAATTTCCGTAGTCCATTACTGCTACAAAACGAAAAA
>CAHIKZ030000142.1:780000-805000 GCA_903632075.3 Acanthosepion pharaonis | reverse complement strand
TTATACACACACACACACACACACACATATATACATATATTGATGATAATGCTGCTGCTGATGACGATGGCGATTTCATGGAACTGGTGGTGGTGATGATGATGATTAATTCATAGAGATAATGATGCTGATGGGTATTTGATGGAACTGGTGCTGACAGTGATGATGATGATTCTTTTATGATGATGATGATGATGCTTCAAAAATGTATATTTTTTAAAATGGTGATGATGAATTTTTTCTTGGAGCTTATAATGATGATGATGCTTCAAAATGCTTATTTTAGGAGAAAAAATTATTAAGAAAACGTGATAGGAATTATAGAATTTTTCAAACGTTACAAACTTTACATTAAACTCATTTTTTATTGTTTAGAATTACATTTTTTTTCACTCTTTCATGGCGTTTTCGCTTGCAGGCAATTGTTTGATAAAAATCTGACTTTGCAGATGTCTAGTCTTTGAAGTCTTGAAATTTTAGATTCGAGACACTTTGGATGGCACCACTTAGAATTTGCCCCAAGATATGAAGATATGAATTTTTCTATTTACCATTTCTTAAAGTGGAAGTAAAGAAATTTACATATACCATTTTAAGAAACCGTCAGCAATTGTTAAGACACTTTTCACCTAAATCTATCTATCTATCTATCTATCTATCTATGTACGTACACACACACACACACACACACACACACACACACATATATATATATATATATATATATATATATATATATATATAATATGAGAAAGTTAATTGGTAATCTGTGGGGATAGTTCCAGGGATTCCTTTATTCCGTTCTCTTGTCCGGTGAACTCGAAGTCAACGCCACAATCATCGTATCTCGTACAGGCATAAACCTCCCTCCTCGCCTTCCTACTCTGTGTAACTCTCTTAAAATACAACTTCCGCTAATCTTGTATTTCATTTCGTTTTTCGGTTGATTCCTGGAAGAATTTTTGAATCCACTCATTGTTTTGCAACCGCAAAGTCTCACGAAGCAAACCCGAATATTATCGGTCTCGCAAAATATAAAATATTACCATAGCTTTCTGAAGTCTCTGATTTCTTAATTATATATATATATATATATATATATAGAAATGGACAAGGTCCGACAATTTATTTATTAAAGACATTTTTTTATGTTTAACGTTGTTTTTTATAGATACAAGTATTTAAGTAAATGCTTGTTTATGATAAACAGTATTAAATAACATTTACCGGCCTGAATGTCCGAGAAATTTTCATAGAAAATATTCGTTCTTTTGACAGGATTCGAACCTGCATCCTATACGGAACGGTCATTTACGCTGACGTGCCTTACCGTTCGGCTACAAAGAATCGTTCGGTAGACAAGGTCGAATTTACTTAATTATTTAATGACGGTTCCGTATAGGATGCAGGTTCGAATCCTGTCAAAGAACGAATATTTTCTATGAAAATTTCTCGGACATTCAGGCCGGTAAATGTTATTTAATACTGTTTATCATAAACAGAGCATTTACTTAAATACTTGTATCTATAAAAAACAACGTTAAACATAAAAAAAAATATATATATATATATTCTTGATAGGTTTTTATTAGTTAACGATGTTTTCACTGTTTCGGATCATTTTCCTGGTTTCCGGTACATATTATTTAAATATTAATATTCCAATGTCTGGGTACTTTTGGAATATTTTGAGGAATCAGCAAAAAAAACAAAAAAAAAAACAAAAAAAAAAACGTATCCGTGACAAAAGTTTTCATCCATCGTCGTAAATAATGTTTTTTGTACGAATGATTCATTGTAATATAAATTGAACTGCACCACATATTTGATTTAAAAGAACTGATCCGATGTGCAAATTTTCGGGATAACAACTGAGACATTACTCTATTTATTGAACAATTTAGTTCATGCCACACTGACTGATAAACTCCTACAACAAAAATTCTCAAATTGCCATATTAGTAAAAAACGCACTCTCTTAAATTTAAAAAAAAAAAACTTCAACCTTAGCGTTGCGACTGCACGTTCCAAAAGTTTGTATCCGTTAACACTAACACATTTTTAAAAAACACATTTCGATTCGCATTTAATTCTTCGTCCCTGATGTTACCTGGATTTTACTAAAAACAAAATAATTTCCATGATTGAGGATGACTGTGTGTACAGTTGAAAGTACCAGCAGATTAAAAAAGATCTTATACAGACTGTAGTTATTAAAAACAAGGATCATAACATTCATCGAATGGTTCGTAGGTTAATGCAAATTTAAAATTTTGTTTGCGAAGGGATTTCGCCATTTTATATCATTAACTTTACTAATCTACTTTTTGTATGAATGATTTCTTTTTAAAAACAAGTAAATGTAATAGAATTACTTACATTATTTAAAATTATTTTTTTTATCAAATATAAATATGTATATTACCAGCTCCCATTTTTTAATTTTATTTTTGAATATTATTTAAGGAAAATTTTTGACAATGACGGTAAAAAATAGCTATTTCATTTCTCTGATTCAGTAAATTTTTGTTTTTTATAAACTTGGTAATATATAGTTTCCCATGTATGCACAAAGGTCATGGGTCATTTAATGACCTACATATTCTAGCTTTTCTTATTAATTTCCATTTTACTGTAGGTGTTTTATTTGATTCTTTTAAGTGCCAGAAATACTTTGAAAGCGATGTCTGATTTCTGTATTTATTTATCCTAAATGAAGTTTGGTGTTGATTGAACTGCTTTTTGAACTCATGGCTTGTGCAACCTATATAGATTTTTATGTTTTCAGGATTCTCAATAGATGAGATATTGCATTGGTATACTAATGATTCCGTGCGACATTCATTTTGTAGAGGAGAGTTATGAGGATTTCTACAGTTACATAATTTTTGTTTATCTTCATCTGTTTTTATTTTTATATTGTCTAAATTTCTTTGGTTTTTGTCTAATTGTTTATTGAAGATATTAGCATTATGTTTCTTAATAATTTATATCAACGAAGTTAACTTTTTTTAATTTGGTGCTTACTGTAATTTTTAAGTTTAGACTTTTAAATTCTTTATATAATATCTTTCTAATTTTATCGATCTTAAAGTTAGTAGAGTTCCTTGTAACCATAAGTCCATCGTCTCTGTATAAACCAATGTCAGTTATATTAATTTCAAGGTGCGCTGTAAGATTGTATAATATAAAAAGACCTGTGAGATCATAAGACTCAGCTGAGACTAGTGATCCCATTGTGATGTCAAAGTGGTCATAAGAAATTTTTATCTCTCATGTATCAGATTTTTTTTACATTTATAATAATGCTCTTTTCTTATTCTGTAATATCCGTGTACTGGGTAGCAAAGCCCAAAGCATTCATGAACAGTTCTTTAGATATTGATTGATAATAATTTTCAATATCAAACTGCATTGGTGTACAGTTCGTTTTTTCCTTTATATAAGCAAACCAGTTTGTCATGTCTTTGGTATTAATCCAAAGTTTCAGGCCTATTTTTTCTTTAATTTGTTGATTTACCCTTTCAAGGATCATTTTATTAATTTTTCCGATATCAGGTCTTGTTGGGTTTATAATCCTTGTAGTCGGATTAGCCTCGAAATCTGGTTTGTGGTCCTTTAAGGTTATATAGCACTCTCTTTCCTTTAGTTGACCTACTCTATAACTAATCTTCACTTTGTCTGTGATTTTTTTTACTGCTAGTATTAATATTCTCCAACATGTTGAGGCCATTATTATTTGCCTTCTTATAGTTCTTTATATATATATATATATATATATATATATATATATATATATATATATATATATATATAGGTAACTACACTCGTCTCGAAAACCTTCGGTTTCTTGATTTGCTAATGGTCAAATCAATCTCGAAGGTTTTAAAAAAGAAAGAGCTATGAAACATGAACGTCTGTCGAAAATAATCGTACAGCATACAGGTCCAAAGCCCAAAGAGAAAAAAATACAGCTTTCCCTGACGATCCGCTTAGGTGAAACCTGGGTAGGTTTGTCGGTCTCACTAGGTTTATCTATCTATATATATCTTTGATAATGGTTTATGTAAGCCGAAAGCTTAGATTGTATTAAAAAATATGGACCAATATTGTGAATTTCTTTCTTCGTTTAATGATAATGTTAATAAACTTATCAGGCGTAATGAAAAGAATTTACATAAAATAGACAACACTTAATGAAACGTGTATATATATGTAACATTAGGCAGCATATAATTTATATACAAAGAAATAATCACGTATAGAATCAATCAGCAATATTAATGCTATTATTGGCGACATCCATCGCTAGTAGTGTATAATGTATGCATTAAAATACTGTTAATCTATAGAGTGATGTGATCCTCATTTATAAAATTTATGTTGTCTGTTGTTTCCAGTTTAAATTTTTTTAAAATGCAAGTACTTTCGAATAATCCTTTATTCATCGTCAGGCATATCTTTTCCTTATAAAATCAAAAACCTGGAGACGAAATAATTGTTTGTAGACCGAAAGATGTTTTTTTTGAGAATGTGCTATTATTATTCCGATATTGTGCACAACCGCCAATAATATAACTCGATATGAGTTGTCCCCCTTTCATTCTCGCGACAGCGATGCCTCTTAATCGTGTTTTCAAATTGATTTCGTGCAAAAACAATTGTGTTTTTCCAATTTTTTGGCACTGTCAGAACCACCGCAAGGTAATTTTATGTAGTCCTGTGAAGTTTTGTTGAAATCGGTTGAAAAATGTAGGAAATCCGATCCAATATATAAACGAACACACACACACACACACACACACACACACACACACACACACACACACACACCTGGGTTTTATAATAATAAGTATGATATATATATATATATATATATATATATATATTTCAATGATAATGTTATTAAGCTTCTCAGACGATATGAAAGGAATTTGCTTAAAATAAATGGGCAAAACTTGTCTATATTATTTAATTATGTGTCTATATGCAAAAGTACCTATGGGCTCTACTTTCTTTAAGCAAGTCGTTTGTCGTCTTAGTGTCATTATGTAAGAATATTCTTCCTTTCATTGCGTTTTGTTTTGTTCTTCAGTTATTTCTTCACGATCAACTTTGTACGAAATCTCGTTTGAATTTTTGTTCTTTTTTTTATTCTTTTATTCGTATTCTTTTATTCCGTGAAAAAAAAAAAGAAAAAAAATCTCTTTTCATTTTCTCTTTTTTTTTTTAAAATTTATTCTATTCCGGTTTACCCTGTTCTAGATGCAAAGGAATACTTCGAGAGTCAATTCTTTTCCTCTGCTGATATTCAAAGCCGCCATCTCTGGCTTTTTCGGGCCTCTCTTTTCTTTCCTCTCCATATTTTTCCCTTCTGATTCGTTTTCAAATCATTTCTTATTCGACGCGTTGAATTAAATGTTTCTATTATTGCGATGAACAAACCAACATAATGCCTCATTACATTTAACACGATTTTTAAAAAGTAAAACGAATAAAGAAAGACATTGTCACATCGCGAAAGTTCAGATTTTTTAAGTAAAGAAAAGTTATTACACTTTTGACAATGATTTTTAAAGTTCTTATTTCTCATTGGAAACTTTTGAAATTGGGTGACTTTTCTTCATTGCATATTCCTTTCGTTTTATCTGGAATCGTGATGCTATGACCATTATGTATTTAATATATATATATATATATATATATATATATTGCAAGGAATAGATACAAATTTTTCCTAAAGGCATTATGAAAAATAAAAAAAATAAAGAGATGGTAACACTTACAGAACAGACCAACCAGTTTCGTTCCCAAGCTCATCAGGGTCGACTGGGAACAATTTAACAATTATTGCAATATATATTGACTCACACAAACACCCTACATACAATTAAAACATTAAAAAATGAAATGATTAATGGTATGAGGAAGAAAAAAATATTTCAAACCGCGCAAATATGCACAGCACAAAGGAAAAAAAAATGGGGAGTGTGAGGGGAATGTATGATAAACACTAGAGTCTAATAACGTGAAGCCCAAGGAGACAGTCTTTTTGCTTGCAAAGAGACGGCTCCCTGGACCGAATATACAGAGACTCAAGTGCCCGCAAATGAAATGGAGAGTGTGAACTGGACAGTACAGTAAACCTCCATTTCATTTGAGGGCACTTGAGTCTCTGTATATTCGGTCCAGGGAGATTCAGAACATTCAGGCCGGTAAATATTGTTTATGTATATATAAATAAAAAGAAAGAACAGTAAGATATATAATCCGGTGTTAGATAATTTTATTTTCACAAAATAGTGCTCAATGTAAATTTACAGAGCATTAATATTATAAATTAATTGATTTAAAATATTTTTTTCGCTACACAGTTCTAACCATGTTTCAAAAATGGAAGCAAAAAGCTACGAATTTAATTTTGTAATTAAATTAAAGACATTAGTTCCATTTCATCCTCAAGCGAATTTTTCTTTAATTTAATTACAAAATTAAATTCGTAGCTTTTTGCTTCCATTTTTGAAACGTGGTTAGAACTGTGTAGCGAAACAAAAACATATTTTAAATCAACTCATATATATATATATATATATATATATATATATAGATCAAGGAATGAGCGTAATTTAAAAGGCATATCCGTGTAAATTTTTCTGGTTTCGTCCAAGTCTTATCGAGTTTTATTCTGGGAAATAAAAGAATAAACGTGTAAATAAATTAAAGATGACAAATGAATGAAAAAAAAAACTAGAGACCAATAATATTCAGACCCAGCAAATAATCCGTCTGTTTACAGAGGGAAGGCTTTCAGGATCTGATCTGTAAGAATTCCAGGATCTTGAGATGATATAAAGAGTGGGATCTTGATAGAATAAAAAAACAAAACAAAAAACGGTCCACTCTAAAGTCAGTGATACAAATCCTGCTATTAATAATGTATTGAGCAATAGATTACTCTGATGTATTAACGAGTTGCCTATTGCCCGTGTCCGGACTCAAAATCCTCTTTACACGATTATTCTTTTATTTCGCAGAATAAAACTTGATACTATTTGAGCGTTATATATATATATATATATATATATATATATATATATATATATATATATATATATATATATATAAGATAACTAGACTCGTTTCGAAAAACCTACGAATTTTTGATTTGCTAATCAAATCAATCTCGAGGGAAAAAAAGGTTTTAAAAAAAGAAAGAGCTACAAACATGAACTTCTGCCGACAAAAAAATCGCACAGATGCAGGTCTGAAGCCCAAAGAAAAAACCCCGATACGAGTAACAACTAACTAACAAAAGAGCTCAATACAACCGTAGAGCAGACCAAACTTTCCCTGACGATCCGTTTAGGTGAAACCTAGGTAGGTTTGTCTGGCTCACTAGGTGTATCTATATATATATATATATATATATATATATATATATATATATATATATATATATATATATGTGGGGGGGGGGTGTGTGTGTGTGTGTGTGTGTGTGTGTGTGTAGATTTAGTAGATTACTGCAACATATTTCAGTCTAAATTATATGTGACAGATATCACAAAGTTTAAAATAAATTTGTCTAATAACGAACTCTATTATATTTAATGATAGAAAATCGTTTGCTAGTTTCAAGCCGGCACATTTAAAATAATCAAGCCTTGGTTTTCAAAGAGAATTTCCATTCCGGAGCCATTCTTATATTAATTCTGCCATTTAAAATTCACCATTTCTTGAGAATTTCTTTTAAATTATATATATGAGAAATTATTAGGAGGATTTGATAATTATATTTAAGTAATTCATCGAGTCTGAAAGAAACCTCAACAGAATGCAGAAAGCACTGGACGGCTGTTTCGCCCTATATTTGGGACTCATCAACAGTGCGTATCCACTACCGAGAATTGAAACCCTGACAGGTTGTCAAGCAAACATCATACCAACTGTTTCAACGGGCCTCAGTGACGAAGAGATCATTTTCCCAAGCAATGGAAATGGGCCTACATACTTGCTATGACAACGTATGTGTATCAGTTCTAACTCTTGCGTTTAACATCGAACAAACTGGGTGTTGACTTCTTATAAACGTAAACAATGGAAAAGTTGCATATTCGCTATATTTGTTATTTATAATACGAAATCAATATGTGATTATTATTGGATACAGTTAAGTCTTAGTTGGATAGACGTGAGTTTGTGATCCTGCGTTTCATGCTATTTGCAGACAAACTAAATATGTTAGCTCTATCACTGATATTGAGCGATTTCCAATAAGTACTGCTGATATATAATATATAAATATATAAAAATACATACATATATTTATATACATACGCACATATATATTAAGACATTTTTATGTTTACCATTCTTTTTATAGATAAAATATTTAAGTAAATGCTCTGTTTGTAATAATCAGTATTAAATAACATTTACCGGCCTGAATGTCCGAGAAATTTTCATAGAAAATATTCGTCCTCCGACAGGATTCGAACCTGTATTATATATGGAACCGTCATTTAGCCTGACGTGCTTTTACCGATTTCGCCACAGAGGATCGATTGGTTATCAAGGTCGAATTTACTGTATTTAAACTTCAATCATCCATGAATCTCTCACGTACATTCATATCTGCTCATGGCGTATCAAATGTAAACAAATGACGTCACACATGAAATAGACAAAGTCCGACAATTATTTTAAGACATTTTTATGTTTAACATACTTTTTATAGATAGAAATATTTAAGTAAATGCTCTGTTTATAATAAACAGTATTAAATAGCATTTACCGGCCTGAATGTCCGAGAAATGTTCATATATATGTAGTAAGGTAAGTTTGGTAATCCGTGTGGATAATTCCAAAGAAGATGTAATCCAGCGAGCTCAATGTAACAACAGAGCAAATAATTAAGAAAAAGACAACATAAGGTTCCATAACTTTAATTTATTTCCCCACTGTTACCTCACATCAATCTAAAACTAACCCACAAAAACTTGTATAAAAAATAAAAGAAACCAAATTCCTTTGTAACTAGAGATGTAAAAACCTGATGTAGGTTCTGTCAATCTTACCACCACTACAGCATCTCGAAAGAATCTATTTTTGATGTTGTCTGGTAAATCAGATTTACATATTACATTAATTTTATTCAAATCGGTCCAGGCTTCAGCTATGCGAATTTTCGCATCCTTTTCACTATAATTTATTTCGCTTCCTAGGTAGATAGTATTAAGCCTTGTTGGCTGAAGTTTATCGATTCACTTTTACAATCATTGATATCGTTAGCAGCATTTTTTGGGGGATGATGTAGGAGAACTGTGGCATTGATAATGGTGTCTGCAGTGATAGCTAGGTCGTCTGAATAGTCAATATCGGTTAGCTTTTTTGCAGGATATCGACTTCTGATCCTTGGTGATAAAGTACACGTATTACAATGCGCTGCGTACCACTTGTCCCGACCTCGGCAACGTGTTCGAAAATCCATTATAACTACCTCAAATACTTTGGGGTGTGGAACAATTATAACAAATTTAATATAGGACATAAGAAAAAAACACAAGATAAGCCGCACTAGTGGTAGTTTTGTCCAACACCAAAAGAGGCTAAAATACTAAAATATTAACCTCAAATCACTAGTCATGGTCTTAAATAGTCTCCACAAATCCAGTCTCTCATATGGATATAATGCTTGGTATCCTAATTGCTCAGAAATGTCTACTTTAGTTCATGTTTCACTGATTAGACATCAGCTGTATCAGATCTTATAAAGAATCATTTGGCATATATTGACCGAGCAACCAGTACGAATGTCTGTTGAAATTTATAAAAACGTTTCTGTTAAAACTATTTTCCTATATCTTTCTCAAGTCCAATATGTGTGCGTCCTGCTTATGACGATAAACTATATCCACGTCCTGGGTATGACGATAAAATACATCCGCATTCTAGGATAAACTATACCGCGTCCTAGGTAATACGATGAAATACATCGTGTCATGGATATGACGATAAAGTACATTCGCATCCTAGGATAAACTATACAGCGTCCTGGGTAATACGATAAAATACATCGTGTCATGGGTATGAAGATAACGTACATCCGCATCCTAGGATAAACGTACATCGCGTCCTGGGCATGACGATAAAGTACATCCGCGTCCTAGGATAAAATATATCGTGTCCTGGGTATGACGATAAAGTACATACACGTCCTAGGATAGACTATACCGCGTCCTGGGTATCACGATAAAATACATTATGTCATGGGTATGACGATAAAATACATCCGCGTCCTAGGATAAACTATATCGCTTCCTGGGTATGACGATAAAGTACATACGCGTCCTAGGATAAAATATATCGCGTCCTGGGTAATACGATAAAATACATCGTGTCATGGGTATGACGATAAAATACATCCGCGTCCTAGGATAAACTATATCGTGTCCTGGGTATGACGATAAAGTACATACACGTCCTAAGATAAACTATACCGCGTTCTGGGTAATACGATAAAATACATCGTGTCATGGGTATGACGATAAAATACATCCGCGTCCGAGGATAAACTATATCGTGTCCTGGGTATGACGATAAAATACATACGCGTCCTAGGATATACTATACCGCGTCCTGGGTAATACGATAAAATACAACGTGTCATGGGTATGACGATAAAGTACATCCGCGTCCTAGGATAAACTATACCGCGTCCTGGGTAATACGATAAAATACATCGTGTCATGGGTATGGCGATAAAGTACATCCAAAGGCCGCTGATCAGGAGATTTTGAGGAGCGCGAAACCACCTCTTAATTGCTGGTGTTCTCAGCTCTACCCTAATCCAGGGTGGTAGCATCTGTTAGGGTCCCAGCTGTGGATAAATAGTTAACCCCCCAAACTGGGGTCAAAACGCTATGAAAGTGTAAAAATAGATATTAATACCAGAAATACATTTTTGTAAATTTTTTTACTAACAATGAATTTCCTGGCAAAATAGTTTTCTCAAGTCCAGTAGCTGTTATCGCTCTTTCCTATATTGATAGGAGTTTCTTTCCTAACCTTTTGTTTGAAGTATTGTGGCACGTTAACACGTTGATTATGTCATTGTTTTCTTTTTGAGTTATATTTGTTAGTCATTAAAGAAAGACAATGGGGAGAGACAGAGAGGAAGAAGTAGAGAGGAGGTAGGATAGCGAGGTAAAAATGGAGACGATAGAAAAGAGAGGAGGGCGGAGTGGTATACAGTAAAGAGAAAGAAAGTGAAAAGATCTAAAGGGAGAATAACGAAGAAAGAGAGGGAGATAATTAGTTAGAGAGGGGAATAGGATAGAGGAGATGATAGAAAAGAGAGAAGGATAGAGAGATAAAATGTAAAGCGAATTAAAGGTAAAAGATTTTAAAGGAGGGAAATGGGGAAGGAGAGACAGGGAGGGAGTTAGAGAGGGAAATAGGATAGAGAGGTAAAACGGCAGTTAATAGAAAAGAGAAGAGGTGAAAAGGGAGATGAAAGAAAAGAGAGGAGGATAGAGAGGTAAAAAGCGAGATGATAGAAAAGAGAGATGATAGAAAAAAGGAGATGATGGAAAAGAGAGAGGGTAAAAAAGGAGATGATAGAAAAGAGGAGGATAAAAAGAGGTAAAAAGTGAGATGATAGAAAAGAGAGGAGGGTAGAGAGGTAAAAAGGGAGATGATAGAAAAGAGAGGAGAATAGAGAGGTAAAAAGGGAGATGATAGAAAAGAGAGGAGGGTAGAGAGGTAAAAAGGGATATGATGGAAAAGAGAGGAGGGTAGAGAGGTAAAAAGGAGATGATAGAAAAGAGAGGAGGGTAGAGAGGTAAAAAGGGATATGATGGAAAAGAGAGGAGGGTAGAGAGGTAAAAAGTGAGATGATATAAAAGAGAGAGGGTAGAGAGGTAAAAAGGGATATGATGGAAAAGGAGGGAGGGTAGAGAGGTAAAAAGGGAGATGATAGAAAAGAGAGGAGGGTAGAGAGGTAAAAAGGCATATGATGGAAAAGAGAGGAGGGTAGAGAGGTAAAAAGGGAGATGATAGAAAAGAGAGGAGAATAGAGAGGTAAAAAGGGAGATGATAGAAAAGAGAGGAGGGTAGAGAGGTAAAAAGTGAGATAATAGAAAAGAGAGGAGGGTAGAGAGGTAAAAAGGTGATATGATGGAAAAGAGAGGAGGGTAGAGGGTAAAAAGTGAGATGATATAAAAAGAGGGAGGGTAGAGAGGTAAAAGGGATATGATGGAAAAGAGAGGAGGGTAGAGAGGTAAAAAGGAGATGATAGAAAAGAGAGGAGGGTAGAGAGGTAAAAGGCATATGATGGAAAAGAGAGAGGGTAGAGAGGTAAAAAGGAGATGATAGAAAAGAGAGGAGAATAGAGAGGTAAAAGGAGATGATGGAAAAGAGAGGAGGGTAGAGAGGTAAAAAGGAGATGATAGAAAAGAGAGGAGAATAGAGAGGTAAAAGGAGATGATAGAAAAGAGAGGAGGGTAGAGGTAAAAAGGGAGATGATGGAAAAGAGAAGAGAATAGAGAGGTAAAAAGAGATGATAGAAAAGAGGAGGGTAGAGAGGTAAAAAGGAGATGATAGAAAAGAGAGGAGGATAGAGAGGTATGGGGAGATGATGGAAAGAGGGGAGGGAGGTAGGTAAAAGGAGATGATAGAAAAGAGAGGAGGGTAGAGAGGTAAAAAGGAAGATGATAGAAAAGAGGAGGGTAGAGGTAGAAAGGAAGATGATAGAAAAAGGGAAGATAGAGAGAAAAGGGAGATGATAGAAAAGGGAGGAGGGTAGAGAGGTAAAAGAAGATGATAGAATAGAGAGGGGAAGATGATGGAAAAGAGAGGAGGGTAAAGAGGTAAAAGGGAGATGATAGAAAAGAGAGGAGGGTAGAGAGGTAAAAAGGGAGATGATAGAAAAGAGAGGAGGATAGAGAGGTAAAAAGGGAGATGATGGAAAAGAGAGGAGGGTAAAGAGGTAAAAAGGGAGATGATAGAAAAGAGAGGAGGGTAGAGAGGTAAAAAAGAGAGATGATAAAAATGAGAGGGGAATAGTGTGGTAAAATGAGAGGAGGATAGTGTGTTAAAAAGTAAGGCGAAATAAAGGAAAAACGATTTTAAAGGAGGGTAATGACGAAGGAGAGACAGGGAGGGTGTTGAGAGGGAAGTACGATAGGGAGGTACAAAGGGAGATAATAGAAAAGAAAAGAGGTTAAAGAGGTGAAAAGGGAGATGGTAGAAAAGAGATGAGGATAAAGAGGTAAGACGTAAAGAGAAATGAAGGGAGAATACCTTAAGTGGTGATAATAGAGAAAGAGAGAGAGAGAGAAGGGGGGAGTTAAGAAGAGACGAGTATATGATAGAGAGGTAAAAAGGGAGGTGGACTGAAAAGTGAGAGTGGGTAAAGCGAGTGAGAGGGAGATGCAAGCCAATAAAAGAAGGGGAGGACAGGGGGTGACAGAGAAGGAACAAAATAATGAATGAACCGTGAGAAGAAGCGTGTTGATAGCCTCGTGACATTTTCAGCTTACAGGCCTTCAAAAAAAAAAAAAACAAAATGTGAGAATGGATGTCGGTGGTGGAGAAATAGCTTTTAAGATGCGACTGCTTTGAACAGAGTGAGCATTGATAAAACACACCACACACACACAACAGAAAAAAAAACACGCCATGAAACGAAAAATAAAAAAAGAATTGTGAGAGCCGATGGAGATTGAAGAGGTTGATGATGCCATCCACTCCAGCAGCATCTTCAGTGCACCAGTTGACCCCGGCTGAACGTGAATCTTCGAAAAACCTAACCCTGACTCAGAACGACAAACAAATGGGGGACATCAGTGGAGAAGGCGGAAGCAGTAGCCATGGTGGCTTCAGTTCGCAGATGAACTCTAAGACATTTGCAGAAACAGAACGAGGACACTATGAAAAGCCTGCTTTTAAATATACCCATGCCTACCGAAAATAACAGAACAAAAAGCTTTTCACTGAAAACGTGGAAATTCCAAATAACTAGCCTGAAATGAAAAGTCAGCAGTCTTTACATTGTTTACGGTAGGAATAAATGACTGGAGACTACAACGGTCGGAATAAATGAACGGTGGGAACAATGGTTGGAATAAATGACTGGAGACTACAACGGTTGGAATAAATGACCGGTCGGAATAAATGACGGTCGGAATAAATGACTGAAAAGTACAACGGTTGGAATAAATGACCGGAGGGTACAACGGTCGGAATAAATGACTGGAAAGTACAATGGTCGGAATAAATGACCGGAGGTTACAATTGTTGGAATAAATGACCAGAAGGTACAACAATCGGAACAAATGACCGGAGGGTACAATGGTTGGAATAAATGGCTGGAAGGTACAACGGTTGGAATAAATGACCGGTGGGTACAACGGTTGGAATAAATGACTGGAGACTACAACAGTTGGAATAAATGATCTGAAGGTACAATGGTTGGAATAAATGACCGGAGAGTACAACGGTCGGAATAAATGACCAGAGGGTACAACAATTGGAACAAATGACCGGAGGGTACAATGGTTGGAATAAATTACCGGTGACTACAATGGTCAGAATAAATGACCGGAGGGTAAAACAGTCGGAATAAATGACCGGAGACTACAACGGTCGGAATAAATAACTGGATGGCAAAACGGTAGGAATAAATGACTGGAGATTACAACAGTTGGAATAAATCACCTGAAGGTACAATGGTTGGAATAAATGACCGGAGAGTACAACGGTCGGAATAAATGACCGGAGGTTACAATTGTTGGAATAAATGACCAGAGGGTACAACTATCGGAACAAATGACCGGAGGGTACAATGGTTGGAATAAATCACCGGTGACTACAATGGTCAGAATAAATGACCAATGGGTATAACGGTCGGAATAAATGTCCGGATGGGACAATGGTCGGAATAAAAGACCGTAGACGACAACGGTCAGAATAAATAACTGGATAGTAAAACGGTTGGAATAAATGACTGGAGGGTACAAAGGACGGAGTAAATGATCGGGAAGTACAACGGAGATAATAAATGACCGGAGAGGACAATAGTCGGATTAAATAACTAGAGCGTAAAAGTGCGGAATAAATGACCGGAGAGTATATTGGTTGAAAGAAAAGACCGGAGAGCACCACGGTCGGAATAAATGACCGGGGGGTGGGAGGTACTACGGATGGTATAAATGATCGTACCGCGTTTCAAACAAATTGCCCGTGAGTATAACGGTTATAGTAAATGACTGGAGATGACAACGGAGGGAATAAATGACCGGAGAGTACAACGGTCGGAATAAATGACCGATTCGCTAATCTTTAAAACTTTTAGAATCGGTTCGCGCAAAACGGTAGCATACCACCAAAGCTTCCCGCACTTTTTATTTAACCTGTGGGGTACTTTATCTTTTCTAGCATTATTTACATTATTCAATCTGTTATTCTCATTTTCATTGCCATATTCACAACGTTTCGGCAATTGTTATCTCCGGCCCTCTTCAGGTGACTGTAATTTCGAATCGAACTCTTTATTTCGCCCACCGGGATAGATTGTTCTAGTTCCATGTTCCATGCCTCTTCCGGATGTCTCAGTTATTTCCATTTCAAGGATACACAAAATAGAAAATACGACTACAATAGCCTCATCCACATGTAAAAAAAGAAAGTGCTAAACATAATGACAGCATTAATAATAAAAATAAGAGGTATTCACTCAGTAACATGAACTATGAATACGGCCACAATATACAGACCGTGTTTATAAAATAAATAAATAAAATCCCATCACTCTAGCTACATAAATAAAAATGTACACATTCAGTTAGAAATAAAGGAAATCCTTGATAATAGCTAAAAGAATAGCCGAAAGCACTCGGATATATAGAATATTTGGACAATTTTTTACACAGTTTATGCCGATAAAATAAAACACTAATAAAGATTGAGGCCAGCAATAATGGATCCTGGTAGGACTTCTAATTTTCTCAGAATTCCCTCAACTGAATAAGTCCAGTGAGAAGACACATCCTTGCCTTACACCCCTTTCTATATTTGTATATCTGCTAAACTCATTCGTATACAGTCGCTTTGCTGCCAGTATAGGTTCTTGATTATTCTAATATCTTTACCAAATATGTCAAGGTTGCAAGCAGCAGTTGTAACATATCTTTGAGGCCAAAATTATCGAACGTTTATGCATAATCTATAACGCAGAGGTACACGACCTTTTGTATTTGTATTGCTCTTTCTGTTATTATTCTTTGTATAAATATCGCGTTCCTTGTTCCAGTCTCTTTGATGAAGCCTATCTGTTCTTGCTCTATTCGTAGTACCGTTTCGAAATCCATGTTCCAATCAATGAGGACTATGTTGCCTTTTTCTTTTTAAATTTTCCATAGTATTAAATACTGAAAGGCAAAATAAAGTACTCACTGACGGATAGAAGAGTTAGTAAATTATTTCTAGACCCCTATTCTTACGCTTCAAACTTGATTCTACACTGGTTGCTTTAATCATCAGTCATAGAGGTGAAATTAGGAAAACTGGAGTTAGTATCCAAGGACCGGAAGAGCAGGCAGAAGAAAGAAAGAAGAAGAGTTTATTAAATACTCATAATTAAGAGTTCAAAATAGTCAAGAATTAAGAAGGTCGCTTTGAAAGAGAGTATCGAAGGAACGGAAGAGCAAACAAAAGAAGAGATTTATTAAATACTCATATTTCAAAATAAGCGATAATTGGGGAGGCCGCTTTTAGAGTGAGTATCGAAGGAACGGAAGAGCAAGCAAAAGTAGAGGTTTATTAAATACTCATACACCGAACGGAAAGACTTGATTACTTCAAATACGACTTAAATTGGCGACTTGATATACTTAAAGGTAGGGACTATATTTAGTCCCTCCCACGTGGGCATCATAGGGTTGGACTTTGGGGGCTTACAGTACCAGGTGTTCCCAAGCGGTCCCCCATCTAAGTACTGACCTGGCTCTACGTTGCTTAACTTCGGTGATCGAACGAGAATCGGTGTTTTCAGCGTGATTTGACCTTAAGCTCCAACCCTTACCTCACAGTCGGTGGGGGGTGTAAACGGTAGTGTCAGAATTATGCCACCCGGAACTTCGTTCCTGGTAGGGCCACTCAAGGCGGACAGGTCTGACACATACGCCGGCTAACAAGGGCTCTGGTGAAAATCCAAGGAGCGTCTGCATCGGCAACCGGCGGCATCTGGTCGTTCCTGTCTCTGCGTCTATGGGAATCCCGCGGCAAGCAAGAACGTTATCCGAGTAGGCCTGGGTACCCTACTTCTGTAATTTATCCCAAGAATCTTCTTCTCATAACAGGAAGAAGCCGGCTCAATCCGCCCAGGGTAATGCCGCATCAGTACAGTACAGTAGTACGTGGGCACCATGTGGCACAAGGCCGGTTTAACGTAGGCTCTCCGAGCCCATGGGCTCGGCCAAAAATATGTCCATTGAACCTGTATAAACGGGTTCAGGGTCGGTTTACCTGCCCGAAAGAGAATTCGCCCTTCGGCGTAGCCTCTTTCGGGTTCCTCCCCGCCCGAAGGCAGAGAGTTCAACCGATAAGCCGGTCGACCGAGATCGACTTGAACGACTTAAAGGTAGGGAGAGTCCATTGTCACAGTATTAAGAAAGAGCAGGAAGTGTGTTGAGTCTAGTCTGCAACACGTTACCAAATGCCTTGCTCTTTCTGATAACTTTCTGAGCATAAATACCGCATTCCTTGTTTCAACGAAGTCACACTTGTCCATATCCTGTTTCCGGTCTCGTTCTTTAGATGCAAAGGTCTGAACTGGCGGAACCTTTAATACTACCGATTTATTTTTACAAAAGTTTTGATCTTAAGGATATCTCTGTGGATGGAGCAAGTTTTCGGTTATTCTTCCTTATCGTTGATTGAATTAACACGAGATAAAGACATTATTTACATTATTCGGACTATTGTCCTCATCTTTGTCGCCATATTTATCACAACGTTGTACGTTCCGGCCTTCTTCAGGTGGTTGGAATTTCGAAGATGGCCGCAGCGTACAACGGCCGAAACGTTGTGATAAATATGAGGACAATAGTCAGAATAATGTAAATAATTTACATAATACATCATCTCAGAAATATAGACAGACTAGATAAAGAGTTGAATCAAATTCACTGATATGTCTAACATTTACGCGATATTGCGCAAAGGGATTAGACTGGGAATTTTATATTTATTTGTTATGTCGAGAGAGAAAGAAGGACTACGAAATCTAGATAAGGAAAGAAAGAGACACAAATAGGGAAATAGAGAGAGAGAGAAAGAATGAAGGAGAAATAGACAGACAGAGAGAGAGAGAGAGAGAGAAGTAAGGAGGAGAGATAAAGAAATAAGTTGAAACAGGTTGAGAAATGGAGATAGAGGGAGTACAAAAGAGAGAAAACAGGTAGCAAAGTAGAGAGAGAGAGAGAGAGAGAGAGTACGAAATAGAGATAGGAAAAGAAGGATAAACAGATAGAGAAATAAATAAAGAGAGAGAGAGAAGTAGGCGAAAGAGAGAGAGAGAGAGAGAGAGTACGAAATAGAGATAGGAAAAGAAGGATAAACAGATAGAGAAATAAATAAAGAGAGAGAGAGAAGTAGGCGAAAGAGAGAGAGAGAGAGTACGAAATAGAGATAGGAAAAGAAGAATAAACAGGCAGAGAAATAAAGAGAGAGAGAAGTAGGAGAAAGAGAGAGAGAGAGTACGAAATAGAGATAGGAAAAGAAGGATAAACAGAGAGAGAGAGAGAGAGAAGGGCGAAATAGAGAGAGGAAAGAGAGAAATAGGATAAAAAGAAGGATAAACAGAGAAATAAATAAAGAGAGAGAGAGAAGTAGGCGAAGAGAGAGAGAGAGAGTACGAAATAGAGATAAGAAAAGAAGGGATAAACAGATAGAGAAATAAATAAAGAGAGAGAGAGAGAAGAGAGGCGAAAGAGAGAGAGAGAGAAGGATAAACAGAAGAAATAAATAAGAGAGAGAGAAGTAGGAAAAGAAGGATAAAAAGAGATAAACAAATAAAATAAATAAAGAGAGAGAAGTAGGCGAAAGAGAGAGAGAGAGAGAGTACGAAATAGAGATAGGAAAAGAAGGATAAACAGGCAGAGAAATAAAGAGAGAGAGAAGTAGGAGAGAGAGAGAGAGAGAGAGAGTACGAAATAGAGATGGGAGGGAAGAAGAAATAGATAGGGAAATAGAGAGAGGGAGAAATAGGAAGAGAAATAAACAGTGAGAGAGGAAAAGTACGAAAGAGAAATGTTGAAACAGGTAGAGACATGGAGACAGAGAAAGTACGAAGGAGAGATAGACAAAGAAAGAGAAACAGGTAGCAAAGCAGAGAGAGAGGGAAAGAGGGGGGAGAGAGAAGGGGAGAGAGAGAGACAGGTAGAGGAATAGATAGAGAGATATAGTATGAAAGTGAGATAGAAAAGAGAGGGAAAAGAAGAAGCTACAGGCAAACAGAGAGAGAGGGAGAAAGGAGAAAAAGAGAGAGAGAGAGAAAGGGATATGAGGGGGGAAGGTAGATATATATATAGAGGGAGAAAGAGTAAAAAGAGAGATAGAGAAACAGGTAGAGAAATAGAGAGAGTGAGAGTGGTAAGGGGAGATAGGGAGAGATAGAAGGAGAAACAGGTAGAAAGCAGAGAGAAAGAGAGAGAGAGGGAAAGAGAAAAGAGAGATAGAGAAACAGGTAGAGGAAAGAGATAGAAAGAAGAGAACAGCTAAAGAAATAGAGAGAGAGAAAGGGAAGGAGAAAAAGGGTAGAGGGGGGAGAAAGAGAGAGAGAGAAAGAGTAAAAAGAGACATAGAGAAACAGGTAGAGGAATAGAGAGAGTGAGAGTGGTAAGGGGAGATAGAGATAGAAGGAGAAACAGGTAGAGAAAGAGAGAAAGAGAGAGAGAGAACAAAAGAGAGATAGAGAAACAGGTAGAGGAATAGAGAAAGTGAGAGTGTTAAGGCGAGATAGAGAAAGAAGGAGAAATAGGTAGAGAAATAGAGAAAGAGAGAGAGTGAGAAAGAGTACAAAAGAGACATAGAGAAACAGGTAGAGGAATAGAGACAGTGAGAGTGGTAAGGCGAGAGAGAGAAAGGAGAAACAGGTAGAGAAATATATCTAGAGGGTTGCACAAAGAAATAAAGAATGAAAATGTGAGAGAGAACGAAACAAAGACACGGAGACGAAGAGAATGAGAGAGAAAGAAAGAGGAAAAAGAGAGAGTCTGAGAAAGATGATCCTTTAAGGCATGAAACTGTCAGTTACCATGCAGTCTTGATTTGCTTGCCCACCCGGTTTACGCATTGTCTATAAACCGCAGTGCTGAGCAAGCCAATTGCCTTTGGTCAACTCATTTGAAGGGAATCCTGGAGATTGGGGTGGGGGTGGGCAGCTCAATAGGTTTACCTTGTAAATTAATCTAACCATGCCTTAATGAAGATTCTGTGAAAAGGTCTACAGCAGTCAGAAGCAAACTGTGGCCCCCGGGCCGCATGTGACCCGATTGGCTTTCTGAATGTCACGTCTAATTTCATGGAAGAAATAACGTGTATTTAAATGTTGTTTGCCGCCTTTCGATCTTACTTGTTTTCTTATAGCCTTTCATAAACAACCATATACGTAAACAATGATTAATGTTTTTTTGAATTTTGTAACTTTTTGTTGAAGGCATCGTTGCCAACATTTTAAACCATTGCCGATTTTCACTAAGGAAGGTCATACGTGTATATATCTGCATCTGCTTCAGAAACGTTAATGATAATTATTTTTCTCTGGGGAATAAAGATACTTCTTCTTTTACATATATTTTTATTTGTTTTGTTTTGTTTTACGGCATATCAACCACAATGGGTTATTTAATGCCAACAAAATTTCCTCTTTTTTTTTTTGTATATATATATATTTTTTTTTTGTATATATATATATATATATTTATTGTATAGCTGGTAATTTTTTCAAAAATTTATAGCTGGTAATATTTATTTTTTTAAATGTATAGTTTGGTTTGTTTTGTTTTGTGGCATATAAACCTCAATGGATTATTTAATGTTGACGATTTTTATTCCTGGTAATATTTTCTTTTTTCAAATATTTATTACTGATACTAATTTAAAAAAAAAATATTTCTGGTATTAAAATCAATTTTTACACTTTCATAATGTTTTGAGTCAGGTTGTGGAGTCGACTATTTTTCCATAGCTGGGACCCTAACTGATGCTACCACCCGGGGTCAGGGTGAACGTGGGAACACCAGCAATTACGAGGTGGTTCCACGCTCCTCAAAACCTCTTGATTAGAGGCCTTACTGCTGAACGCGGATGTTGTTTATCGTCATACCAAGGACGGAAATATTTTTGTATTTTCAAATGAATAAATTAAAAATTTCAAATCACATGCAGGATTGTGTGTTAAACACTTCGTCATCAGTGATAATATAATACTATGAATACAGTTTTTTTTTTTTTTAATTATTGAAGGAATATTTTCTCCGAAGAAAAAAAACTTTTTCATTTCTAAGACAGATGCTTATGGGCATGGCCTTTTGTTGGGCAAAATGGCTGCGGTAGCTTAAATGAAATTTTACCTTGATTTATATTTAGTAACGCGACCCGCCTTATAATGTAACACATCCGGTCCACTGTTCGTAAAAGGTTGCCCTTGTCTATTCTAAAGCTTACTTTAGGATTGATTTGGTTTGTTTTATGGCATAACAACCCCTAATGGGTCATTTAATGCCGACAAAATTTTTATTGCTGCTAATATTTTGTTTTGTCAAAAATCTATTTCTGGTAATATTTTTTTCAAAAATGTATTGCTAGCAATATTTATTTTTTAAAAACATTGTTGGTAATATTTTTTTCAAAAATGTATTGTTGGTAAAAGTTTTTTTTTCTTCAAAAATTTTATTGTTGATAATGTTTTTTATAAAGTATTTCTGGTATTAAAACCATTTTTAAACTTTCATAGTGTTTTTACCCCAGTTTAGGGGTTAACTATTTGCCCATAACTGGGACCCTAACAGGTGCTACCACTCCGGGTCAGGGTTAACCTGGGAACATCAGCAATTAAGAGGTGGTTCAACGCTCCTCAAAATCTCCTGGCCTTGCTGCTGGACGTAGTTTATCGTCATACCCAGGACGCGGATGTAGTTTATCATCATACCCAGGACATCTTACTTTAGGTTCAAGAGTCACACATAGAGCATTCGGCGAGAATCGAACTCACGTCTTGATAGCAACAATCTTGAATGTGAGGCTTCTAGCCTTTATCTCACCCTGAGACGTCCATTTGTAAATTTATGCATAATAGGTTTTGGGGTGGGAGGGTATTTGTGCATTTAATATGTTATAATAACTTCGTTCGACAACTTGACAAGGTTGAAGTGCATTTGGCCAGAACAAAAGAAAATAGAAAGGTTACCAAGTGCACTAAACCGGCTTCTCGGCTAGAAGACTGGACTAGGCGAGAAAAGTGGCTGGTAATGTGTTCAAGCCAGCTTTGTCCATACGGTAGCTATACACCAGAAACGACGTCACGTGGGATAATTGATAATCTGGGATTTATCGATTTGTGTTCTTTTACGTCCGCTGACGCGATCAAATATCGGAAATAAAGTCGATCGTATGAGTCTTCTCGAAAGGTCACTGGACAGGTGCCCTGAGGCCGAATTTTAAATAGTTGCGAAAAACGTGTCGCCTTTTCTGTATTTAGGACTCATTTATCTTTCAAATATTTTTCTTTAAAGATCTCCTCAAGCGTGAAACAGCCATCATGCATCTTATATATAAAGTACAATGTATGGGTGTGTGTTTGTGCGTGCGTGTGTGTGTGTGTGTGTGTCCAAGCAACTCTGGTCGGATTTCAATGATTCATAGCTCATTCAAAAGCCCGAGAAAAGTTAGGTGCAGGGAACGATTTTCGTTGAGCCCAGATTCAGGGTTGTCAGATTATGCGAGGTTAAAAATATATATTAATATATTATACTAGCCATTATCGTTGCTTTCATTGTTCAAGGGGAGTAACGTTTATTTTCCTTTTGTATCCAAAATTGCAGTGCACGTTTTATTATAAACCAGCTTAAAAGCCACCCTATCGGCCGGCATTTAAGTAGCTCCTGTGAAAGACTCTTGATTTGGCAATCATCGCAATCGCTAGAGAGGAGTAGATGCGATAAGGATCAATACACTACAGAAGAACTCAAAATTGATCGCTGCATTTAATTAAGAGTTAGAGAAACATAATAGTTAATTAAGTAAAACCTATATTATGAAATATAATACGCTATTATGTTTCTCTAACTTTTCAAATGTTGAATGTATGACTAATTCTAATTTCTATTCTCCCATCTTTATACTATAATTATATTAATTTTATCTTATAAATTGTCCCCTGTTCTGTCACCTATGAAATAAAAGTAATTGTTTGTATGGGAAATAAGGATCTACATACATCAAATGACAACAGAAGAAGTGTCGTTGAACTTTTAAAAGGTAAGCATAATATTAATTCAATACTTAAATGCAGCGATCAATTTTGAGTTCTTCTGCAGTTCATTGACGCATATCTCATCTACTACTCCCTAGCCTTTGTGATGATGGCAAATCCAAGAGTCCTCCACAGAAGGTAGCTACTCATATATATATATATATATATATATATATATATATATATATATATATAATATATATATATATAAAAAAATATATACAAAAAATCAAAAATCCTTATATGCAATTATGCTGTTTTAATGTTAATATGTCAACGTCGGACGTTTCGGTCTAATAAACCATCTTCAGGACATATTCATAAAATATAATTAACATTATCAATTCAACATGACAAAGACGATGTACATAAGAACAAGACTTATCCAAACAGATAAGTGATATATATATATATATATATATATATATATATATATATATATATATATATATATATATATAACTAGACTCGTTTCGAAAAACCCTCGAATTTTTGATTTGCTAATCAAATCAATTTCCAGGGAAAAAAAGGTTTTAAAAAAGAAAGAGCTACAAACATGGACTTCTGCCGACAAAAAAATCGCACAGATGCAGGTCTGAAGCCCAAAGAAAAAAACCCGATACGAGTAACAACTAACTAACAAAAGAGCTCAATACAACCGTAGAGCAGACCTGTCTGGCTCACTAGGTGTATCTATCTATCTATCTATCTATCTATATATATATATATATATATATATATATATATATATATATATATATATATATATATATAATCCTATAGGTATAAGAAACTTCGGTGTCTTGATTTGCAAATAATTAAACCAATACCAAAGGGAAAAAAAGGTATAAAAAAAAGAAAGAACAAATAACATGTACGTTAGCCGAAAATAATCGTCCAGCATGCAAGTTCAAAGCCCAAAGTAAAAAAAAAATACCGATATGAGTACGCAAAACAATTACATAAAGTACTCAATACGGTAAGTAGAGCAGACCTAGTTAAACCTCGAGAGCCAGACAAACCTACCAAGGTTTCACCTAAGCGGATCGCCAGGGAAGGCTTTGGTAGGTTTGTCTGGCTCTCTAGGTTTATCTCTCTCTCTCTATATATATATATATATTGATATAATGGAATATGCGTACACCTGTGTTCCCCGTCACTGGAATATGATTGCCTGGTGTCCGTCATAAATACTGACGGACGTGTAGGTACGACAGAGTCAAAGAACCTTAGTCTGAGAGCTAAGTCTATAACGACGCCCATTTGACTACGCTATTGATCTACACTTGTTACCCGCGACTACGACGCGTACCAGTCGATTACTGCTACCATATTCTACTTGGTTATAGTAGCCAAAACCACTAAAGCTACTTCGTTCAAATATATCCCTTTCGAGACATATCATATATATATATATATATATATATATATATATATATATATATATATATATATATGGTACAG
>CAHIKZ030000142.1:757500-777500 GCA_903632075.3 Acanthosepion pharaonis | reverse complement strand
CCGCTTTTTTTAAAACTTATTCACCGTTCTCTTGATGGTTCTTGAACGGATTTTGAAGATGGAAGCCAGAATATGAATCTCCGTTGCATTAATGAAGGCCTGGATGATCTTTTTCGTATCACCCTTGCTTAGTTGGGAAGACATAGTGGGGCTGACACAAAACGATTTTAACCTGTTCTCTTTCTCACTGAATAACTCAAATGTTTTTTCAGTGATTCTTACGACAAATGTTGTCAAGATGACTAAACGTCTTCTCTGAAAACCTGGGAAATAGTAACTAAATTAGTTTGGTGTCTTTTTAAATATCAAACATTATGTGGGATGGACAATTAAGATATTACACAATATGTACAATTTCGCTGTGACAGTCGGTATATATATATATATATATATATATATATATATATATATATATATATATATATATATACAGTAGCGGCCATAATATAAATAAGGAACAGAAACAACAAAGACATAAATATATGTATTACTTAAAAAGTAATGCATGATTAGCAATTAAATTTTTACCGAATAAAGATTAGGGTGTAATGCATAAATATTAAACAAAGTTACAAAAATTTAAATAATAGTTTTTTTTTAAATAAAGATTAAATGTAACAAAGGAAATAAGCTACTGGACAAAAGTTAAGGAACGATCTTGTTAATACTTGATTGGGAACAAAATATCAACAAAATTTAATATTTGGTAAACATCCCCTTATTTTAAATGATTTCTCTGCATCGTCGACCCCGTGATCTAATTAATTTCTTGCAAAAATCAGCAGTAATTTCCTCCCATTCGTCTTTCAATAACTCCCATAGGTGATCCTGGTTTTTCGGGTTTCTTTTCTGAACCGTTTCTCCAATTATATTCCAAACATTTTCTATTGGATTCAGGTCGGGGCTCTGGGCTGGCCACTTCATTAGGTTCGATTCCTTCTTCAAATAAAGCCATAACCTTCTGAGCCTTGTGGCAAGGTGTATTGTCCTGTATGAAAACAGGAGATTCATAAAGATTGTAGTGTAATCTTGGTACCACATGCTGCTGAAGAAGTCATTTGTAAATCTCAGCATTGATATTGCCGTGTACGCGGATGATAGGGCCAACTCCTGCAGATGAAATCATTCCCCACACCATCACACTGCCGCCACCGAACTTACAGTTTTCTTGACACATTGAGAAGACAGTCTTTCACCTGTTCTACGTTAAACAAATATAGTAAACTTGGACTCGTCACTGAAATGAACTGTAACCCATTGTGCGTCAGTCCAAACATGTTCTCTCGCATACTCCAGGAGTGCCCTTTGGTTTCGCTTTAAAATGAGAGGCTTCGAAGCTGGAATACGGGCATGCAATCCTTCATTTTTTAACCTGCGAGCAACCGTTTTCCTTGAGATCTTATTATCTGTCTCTTCATTAAATTTACGGGCAATTGATGTAGCAGTTTCAAAACGGTTTTTTGTAAATATTCTAACAATTCTTCGATCTTCTCTTTGCGATGTTTTTGAAGGTCTGCCGTTTTTTGGTTTTGCATCTGACGTTTTATCGGTTTTATACCTGCTAATTACACGATGAACGACACTTTTAGACCGATGAACAATATCAGAAATTTCTGAAATTGACTTTTTTCCTTGATAGTTAGCGATAAGAGCGTTTTGCGTGTAGAATTTGCCATATTGCTTAAAAATAAAGTCCTAATGATGAATGAACTTTTACTTATTGTTGAAAAGCTCCATCGAGCTTTTTTAACAATGTAAATTAAAAGTTTATGCAAATTATTAACATCGTTCCTTAACTTTTGTCCAGTAGCTTATTTCCTTTGTTCCATTTAATCTTTATTTAAAAAAAACTATTATGTAAATTTTTGTAATACACATATTTATGTCTGTTGTTTCCGTTCCTTATATTATGGCCGCTGCTATATATATATATATATATATATATATATATATATATATATATATATATATATATATATATATATATAGAACAAGATATATAAATGTTTATTTATCAAGGCTAATTTTAGGGAAAGTTCTATGACAAAGTGGAACATTTTTTTGCGTGACACGTTTCGTCTTTGAGGACTTCATCAGAATTAAAGTGACGTTTACGTTGATGCGGGCAAAGAAGGGGACGAAACAAACCGTGGTATATCGATAATATCATTTGTTCTTCATTCTAGAAACCGCAGGAAAGTATAATCCATACGCAAGGAAAATAGAATTTGATCAGATCCTACTTTACCTAAACATTTTCATTCGAATTTTTTTTCTCTCATATATTCGAACATCCATATATACATATGCTACATATACATATAATAAGGAAGAATTTGTTTGTTCCATTTTGTTGTAGCATACCTACGAATGATAATGTGTACGCCCCCTTCACATAAATATAGTAGTAAATACTGTATGTTGGTCTACAGTTGGAGATTCATTGTGGAATTTACTTGACTCATTTCTAGCAGTTGACTACTTCTACGCGCCGCTGGCGAATTTTATGTGTTGTTCTTAAAGTGAAGCATCCCTTTTATGTTCAGATAATATTTTATTTAAATTCCTTGAGGTCTCCCTGCTATATTACTCATGGCAATTATTACAGGTAAAAGACTATGTATCCTAAGTATTTTCGTTCATCACCAACCTTCATTTGATTATTCTATTCAGTAACCTTCCCTAGGTTGCAATACATATACGTATACATATAATAAGGAAGAATTTGTTTGTTCCATATACATAAAATAAACCTTTTAACGTAGAACTCTCAAAGTTTGTACACATATTGATTAACGTCCGAAAATTATTCTTAATGTAGAATGAATTTGTCTACATGTTTCTTGTTACTTTTATTTATGTTTCATCGTAACAGTTACAGTTCGTAACCGTTCGGTTTAAAACTGTAATATCTCTTTTATGATAACTGTCCGGACACGAAAAATAATTGTTTTACTGTTATATAGGAATTAAGTGTTGATGCCGATAATTGAGTTTGAACATAGATCGCCAGTAAGCAAACACAGGCGATCCCATTATTGAATTAAGTAGACCACGTGACCATAGAGGAAACGCATATATGTAGGAAGTAGCTGACGACTAACGATCTGCAATTTTTACTCCATCCTCTATTACTATACCGACCGCTATTCTCTACTTTATTCACTATACTATTTCTCTATTCGAATCACTATACGCGTTACTTTTCGAGTGAGTGTTATCGAGCAAGTACTATTAGTGTGAGTGATATTTGAAGGCGTCTGACACCTGTATTGTTCAACGGCGTTACTATAGTTGTATCTGCGATTACAAGGTCTCTACTACAATGAGCATTTACGAAAGTGACAACGAGTATTCGTTGACATTATAAAAGTGTCAAACGAGTCTTCATTGACATCGCAAAATTTACAAAGCAATTTCACAGAATAATTTTTACCTTCAAATATATTTTCTACATTTCATGGTTAAGTTTTGCATTGGATGCTTATCGGGAACAGATATAATTGCTGGTGGAGACGTGGCGATATTGTGCACGTTTTTCCGTAAGTGTCACTGTCATGTTTTGGTGGACTTTCATATTGTTATGGGGTCCACCCCTTTTTCATATAAGTGGACTCGACCAGTGTTACTTGGACTGCTGCCGTTAAATACCCAGAGTTAGACAGTCAGTTAGAGAGGATATACGGAGGGAGGGAGGGAGAGAGAGAGAGAGTGTGTGAGTGAGTGAGTATACGAACGGAGATAGTGTGAGGTAGCCTCTTGTAGAAGTCAGTTACAAGCACGTAGACTCTAAGGAAGTCCTACTTCGAGACTGTATATATCTATCTGTATTTGCTACTAACCGCGTTCCTGGATTTACTAACAGTATTACTCTTTGTATGATTGTGTAAATACATTTTATTTCTTATATTTAATTATTGCGTTTGTCATTCCATGGAGACCGAATTCATCTCGGAATCCACAACAACTTGGCGACAAAGATTCGAACACACGCGGAAAACAGAAAATCAACAAAAGAAAGATATTCACTCGTCGTCCAACAAACAAATTGACGACGAAGATTCGAACCCAAGCGGAAAAGAAAAAAAAAACAACAAAAGAAATCTTCCCTCGTCGTCCAACAAGCAAATTGGCTTCGAGCGATTCGAACTCACAGGAAAAGAAGAAATAAAAAAATCCTTCCCTCGTCGTCCAACAACAGATTAGCGACAAACAATTTCGAGGAGTAAAAATACATAAAATTGAGTTATCATGGAAGATTTTTAAAATATGTTGGTAGAACTGATAAAACACCAAAATGAGCAACAATTACAAATGCAAAAATGCCAAAATGATCAACAGTTACAGCTACAAGAAAAATGGCAAAAGCAATTATTACAAAGGAAAATCAAGATAGACAAACAGGGCTCCAGGAACTAATATTGAAAGTAGCGGGCAACAAGCAATTAGATATTGAAAAAGAAGCAGCATTTTCGCAAAACGCAGTGTGGAATACCATAGATATTTTCAAATATTCTCTAGATGAGGACAAAAATTTTGGAGATTACTTCAGAAGACATGAAGACATCTTTAACATAGACTGTCAAAATTGGACAAAAAAGCTACGTCTATTGCTTAGAAAATTAGGAACTGAAGAATATACAAAGTTCGTGGATTATATCTTGCCAAAAACGACGAACGAATTAACATTTGACGAAGCAGTGACATGTCTTAAAGAACTCTTCAGCCCCAAAACATCACTCTTCCATAGGAGGTGGAAATGCCTTAACCTGGTAAAGGGCAATAATGAAGATTATTCCACGTTTGCCGCAATCGTAAATAAACATTGCGACGACTTGAAACTAGCGGAATTAATCCCGGACAATTTCAAATGTCTCATCTTTGTTCAAGGGCTAGTTTCTACAAAAAATAGCGAAATGCATAGAAGAATGCTTGCAAAATTACAAAATGAACCGGGTCTAACATTACAGCAATTATCGGAAGATTGCCAGAGATGTCTAAGTATAAAGAAAGACGCAAAGGACATTGAAGAATCAGTTGTTTCTCATATACGTAAGTTAAACAAAAGTCTACGTTCTTCACCCTCCCCGGGAAAAAAAAAAAACTAAAATTTTACGACAATGAAAAAAGATTCTCACCCTCCTCGGAAAGAAAAAGAAAATTTTATGATAAGAGAAAAAGTACAACATACAGGACAAATTATGACGAAAATCGAAACAAATATAAGCCCCCTCCATCAGCATGTTATCGATGTGGAGGATTACATTGGAACAAGGATTGCCGCTTCAGATATAAAAACTGTCTTGAATGTGGAAAAAAAGGCCACAAGGCATCCCAATGTAGAAATAGAAAAGATACTAATAGAATAAGAGTCACAAGGATGCATAACGATGACAACACCAACGTAAGGAAATATGTGGAACTGGAAATTTTAAATAAAAAGATTAAATTACAACTGGATTCGGGTTCCGACCTCACGATAATCAACTTACAAACATGGAAAAAACTCAACATACCTAGCATGTTACACACTCAAAAAATTGCCAAATCGGTTACAGGCAAACGAATAAAATTTGAGGGAGAAATGATCGTGAATGTTAAATTTCACGACAAAACTAAAAAACTTAAGATATACGTCATGAAAGATACTGAAAATCTAGTAGGTATCGACTGGATGCAGAAGTTCAACGTTTGGGACCTACTTATCACCTCGTTTTGCAAAAAGTTAGAAGTTAAACCATCAGATACTATAAAATTGAAGGAAGAATTATATAATCAATTTCCTGAGGTATTTTCAAGCGGGTTGGGACGATGCAACAAATTTAAGGCCAAAATAGAATTAAAAGAAAACGTCCAACCAATTTTTAAAAAGAAGCGAAATGTACCGTTTGCTACTATAGAAAAAATAGACAAAGAATTGGAGAGACTTGAACAAACTGGGATTCTATCAAAAACAGAGTTTAGTGAGTTGGCAGCGCCGGTGGTTTATGTAAAAAAGAAGTCACGAGAAATCCGCGTATGCTCAGATTTTTCGACGGGACTCAGCAAGGCAATAAAAGACCACCATTACTCACTACCGAGCCCAGAGGAGATATTTACAAAGCTCAACGGCGGTAAGATATTTTCAAAAATAGATCTTAGTGAGGCTTATCTACGAATCCCAGTACAAGAAGAGAGTACGAAAATCCTTTGCAGTAATACGCATAAAGATTTGTACAAATTCAACCATAAGAGACAAAAATACTAACTCCCCACAAAAAGGGATCTAAGGAGGGGGGTGTTATGGGGTCCACCCCTTTTTCATATAAGTGGACTCTACCAGTGTACCTGGACTGCTGCCGTTAAATACCCAGAGTTAGACAGTCAGTGAGAGGGGATATACGGGGAGAGAGCGAATATACGAACGGAGATAGTGTGAGGTAACCTCTTGTAGAAGTCAGTTACAAGCACGTAGACTCTAAGGAAGTCCTACTTCGAGATTGTATATATCTATCTGTATTTGCTACTAACCTCGTTCCTGGACTTACTAACAGTATTACTCTTTGTATGATTGTGTAAATACATTTTATTTCTTATATTTAATTATTGCGTTTGTCATTCCATGGAGACAGAATTCATCTCGGAATCCACAACACATGAAGCATATTCTTTTGCACACTTGCTGCTAGTAAAAATGTCGTAAAGCTGTACTTAATGACTGCACTCTTTATATAGATTCTATTTTTAGGATCTCGCCTCATTCGTCTACGGATCTATGGAACACAAAGGAAAGACGCTATAGCAATAGATATGTTCGCCTATCGCCCAGTTCACACTCTTCCCAGATCTTTTGAAGAGGAGTAAATGTTTTTTTTTATCTGTTCCTTGTTCAGGATTGGGTTTTCGGTTCCTTTCAAAGTAGCTTCCTTCTCTTTCGCTTCAAGTACCCTCTTGCATTATTGCATTGCTTGGAGTGAAATGATTTAAAGGAAAAGGCGACACCTGTATTTGAAGCCTTTTTTTAAGAGTTAAGAACGACTTTGCCCAAAGCCAATCCAATTCAATGAACTTAGAATACATTTGCCCGAAATGAAGAATTGGTCTATATCATATTTTTTCTTTTAAGTGCCCGTGTAACTCTAAGCGGTTCTCTTTTTTCCTTTTTTTGAAGGTTCCACCCCATGTTTCGCTATCCATTCACACAAGCTTGTCAGTTAAGTGGCTCGTTGCTCTCCCCTATCACTCTTGCCCTCAGTATGCACCGTGAGGGTTATGTTTTCTAAGCTTTCCTTCATCATTAGGTTTGCAAGGGATTTCAACTGCCTTTTCCTGATTCTAAGTAGAAGTATTTTTTCTCTTGCCATTTTCTTTAAGGCTTCCTTGTTGCTTACTCGCTCCGACTTGTGACGGTTAAGTTCTCCAAGCCCTCCTTCCTCATCATATGTCCAATGATATTCAACTGCCTTTTCCTGATTCTGAGTAGACATGTCCTTTCTCTTGCCTATTTCTTTAAAGTTTCCTTGTTGCTTACTCGCTCCGTGCCATGAGGATTAAATTCTCCAAGACCTTCTGCTTCACTGTGTCCAAGGAATTTCAGCTGTCTTTTCCTGATTCTGAGTAGAAGTATTCTTTCTCTTGCCAATTTCTTTAAGGCTTCCTTGTTGATTACTCCCTCCGTCCCGTGAGGGTTAAGTTCTCTATTTGATGTTCGCCTCTCCTGTTTCAGTTGTCTCTTTCTGATAGTACGTAAAGGACCCTTTCTCTTTTGTTTCCATTTTCTCTGAAACTTGGTCGTTGCTCACTTGTTTAGTCCATGGTATTCTCAGCATCCTTCTGTAGAACAAAATTTCTATTGCCTTAAGTCTCTTCTCCACTACCACATAGGATTGCCGATATTATATCAAAGTTCAGTATTATTTTCTTTGATTCCAATGCATTTTTACGGTTTCTTAATACTTTGCTTAGCTTTTGGAAGGCATGTTTTGCTAATCAAACGCATGCTCAGATTTCAGTATCACATTGTCCATCCTCTGTTAAAATACTTCCAAGATATTTAAACTTCTGTACTGGCTTGATGTTGCCATTCCCAATTTCGAAGTTTCATCTTGGACTTTTTTTTTCCTTCAGGACTTCATCGGACTGAGGTGGTGTTTACGTTGATGCGACTGCACATGCGCACGAAGGAATGGGAACGCTGAAATTTTAAATTTCATTTTTTTTATTCGTTTGTTTTTTTAAATATATGTTTCGTGCTTATAATCTAGCCAATTTTATTTGCTTTCTTTTTTTTTGTTTGTTTATTTTTCCATCACTTATGTTATTAACTATCTCCCATTGTGATAAAGAAGATCTACTAAGAATGGCAAAATGTAAGAAACTAGACGCAAATTAACTGTAGATGATCTAGCGATCAAAATACTTCCTAAACATTATTGTTTTAGTCATAGTGTATTGTTTTCTCTTTTAAGTAAAGTAGCATTTCTTAAATCAAAACTATGTCCAGACTTATTACGGTGTTCAACGAATGCGTTGAGTGTGTTGTTTTTTATAAGATCCCTTTTATGTTCAGATAATATTTTATTTAAATTCCTTGATGTCTCTCCGCTATATTACTCATGGCAATTATTACCGGTAAAAGACTAAAGTCCACTCTGAAGTTGTAGCCTATTGTTTTGTTTTGTATTAAGTATTTTATTGTTTTAGTAACAAATTCTTTTGTCATGTTTCTTTGCACTAACATAAACACCCCCTCCACATACTGACCGGGATTATAGAGTCATTTTAAACTCCACAATCTTTTCGGCGTCTGCAACTGTGTTGCCAGATTGCGTACAGTTTTGAATCGAAAGTTTATATTTCTGAGGAAATAAAGGATTTTATTTTTAATCCAATAATGTTTCTTATTACTCCAAACGTTATTATATAAGATACCAATATTTGAGTAGAGACCCCATTTATTTTTTAAACAGTGTTAATTACGTGTATCGGCTTGTGCATTCTAGAGGCTTTATATAGAAAATGTGCAACCACGGAACGTTCGAATATATGTCCCCCCTTTGTAAGAGAAACCACCGTCTGCTTCCTCGTGCTTCAGGATCCTTGGAAATAAAACAATATAAGCATGCATATATATATATATATATATATATATATATATATATATATATATATATATATATATATTAATTGATTTAAAATATGTTTTTTCCGCTACACAGTTCTAACCATGTTTCAAAAATGGAAGCTAAAAGCTACGAATTTAATTTTGTAATTAAATTAAAGACATTAGTTCCATTTCATCCTCAAGCCAATTTTGGAGTAACTTTTAAAATTACTGGGTTTTAAAGACACAGCTAAAATCATAATTCACGTTTCCAAGATTAAAGAGAAATCCAATTCAAACAGACGAGGGGTGTTTGCGTGTTCATTGTGTCTGTATTTTGATGTATCCGTTATTAGTTACGTTTTGGTAGCGGGTAGGGATGTATTTCTCAATGAAATCTAACACCCGTTAAATGCATGTCGTCTGGATTTTTTTTAAATTTATTGTTAACGGCAAAAATTCTTACGGTATTTTTTTCTATTTATATATTTAAAGATTTTTGGGGGTGTTTAGGTTAGAATACGTTTTATTTAACTACGATTTGAAAAATATTTTCACTTTTAATTTTTAATATACTATATTTCTTTTAAGAACAAGTAAGTGTATTCGAATCACTTACAGTATGTAGAATTATTTTCACATCAAGTATAAGTATGTATATTATTAGGTAACAATTTAAAAAAAAATTATATTTAAATATTATTTAAGTAAAATTTATGACAATGACGGCAAAAATAGCTAATTAATTTCACTGATTTAGTAAACGTTTATTTTTTATATAAACCTAGTTATATATTGTTTCTCATGTAAGTACAAAGGATATATATATATATATATATATAGAGAGAGAGAGAGAGGGAGAGAGAGGGAGGGAGAGAGAGGGAGGGAGAGAGGAGAAAGTGGCATCTGAAAAACTGAAGGGTTTGAAAGTCATAACCTGTTCGTTTTCAATCATTTAAATAAAAATTTTTTGGCAGGATATAGATCATCCCTTGGAGATTAAAATGGCTGCGTATGATGTCAAGAAACGAGTAAAACTCATGGAGTTTTTTTTTCTATTCCAGTGAAAGATCAATTATTCAACTCGGAAAAAAAAAAATGCCGGCAACATTTTAATGTCAAAATATCTCCTATCGATAACATGATTCGGAATCTAATCGCCCGGTTTGAAAGAACTGGATCAGTCGGCAATTTTCCGGGAAGAGGTCCTAAGCGCGCTGTTCGTACTGGCGCGTTGGTGGAAGCTGTACGGCAGAGTCCTTGGGGATCCATAAGCTTCTACCCGTCGCCGATCTGTTCAACTAGGCCTCGCCAGAACATTGCTTCAGGAGATTCGGAAACTGGATGTAAAAATGTTTCCATACAAAATTCAATGGCTCCAAACTTTGCTACTCCAAGATGCTTATGTGTTTGTAAAAGTTATTTTTTGTTTTACATCATTCAGTCTTTCAGTGGCCACCCTGTACACACACAGACAGACACACACACACACACACACACACACACACACACACATATATATACACATATATATATATATATATATATATATAATCGATTCTCCGTCGGGTTCGACGTATGAGGGTCAAGCAGATCAGTTTCCAGGAAACTGACAGCCCGACACCGGCACATGAGATTCGATTATAGTGGTGAAGGCCTCGTGCAGGACCATCCACACTTTTTGAAGGGCTGAATAGAGAGACCTGGTACACTACGTGCCACAAGGTCCCCAAACAACCCTACTCATGTTTTGAATTCAGAGTTGTCCTTCTCCTAGACCAGTTGCCATCCAAGGCTATAGAACTCAGTCTGTCCTGGTATTTAAGAAGAAGAGGATTCACACCTTTCCCAAGGGTATTAGCACGTAAGTGAATGTAATGGATTCAAACTGGATTCGAACTCGGCTCTGCGATTCCACAATTCAAGCCGATATCCATTACCCCACCGTGCCTATATATATAGCTAAACCTAGAGAGCCAGTCAAGCTTACCAAGGTGTCACCTAAGCGGATCGTCAGGGAGCCAGCCTTTCCTGACGATCCGCTCAAGTGAATCTTTGGTAGGTTTATCTGGCTCTGGTGTAATTAGGTCTGCTCTACTTACTGTATTGAGCACTTTATTTTTTTATTTACTTATTTTGCTTACTCATATCGGTGTTTTTTTTTCTTTGGATTTTGGACTTGGATGGTAGAAGATTATTTTCGGCTAACGTACAATTCTTGGTTCTTTCTTCTTCTTTTTTCCCTTTTTTTCCCTTTGGTATTGGTTTGATTATTTGCAAATCAAGACACTGGAGGTTTTCCGAACGAGTGTAGTTTCTTATACCTATAAGATTATAACTAATAATAATAATAATAATAATAATAATAATAATAATAATAATATATATATATATATATATATATATATATATATATATATATATATATATATATATATATATTAGATAGTTTTTTATATTAAAAATATTGTTAATTCAGCAAAAATAGCCTTATAACCCAACAGTCAATTTATGTTGGTTGGTTGATTTTTAGCAGCATAACAACACCTCTATATTTAGATTTCGACATTAACCTATAATGTCGAAATCTAAATATTTTGACCACAATTTCCTGGCTTTACCTAAGGATAATTTGAACGTAATTTTATGGCTTCAGCTACAGATAACATATATTGTTGGTCATTTTGCAATAAAATGTATTATTGGTCATTTTGCAATAAAATGTATTATTGGTCATTTTGCAATAAAATGTATTATTGGTCATTTTGCTATAAATATGTATCGTTGCTAATATTTTATATAACAAATGTATTTCTGTTATTTTTACTACAAAAATGTGTTTTTATACTTTCATATTGTTTGTTTTTGTTTGGGCGTTCACCATTGCCGGTCCAATCATCCCGGGGCAAGGTAAACCTGGAAACAAAAGCAGTTAATATGTGATTCTACGCTCCTTAAAACCTCCAATCTCTTCCTGCCGGATGTAATTCATCGTTATACCCAGGAACTATGTGTTTTTTTGGGAAGAGGTATTTCAGGTGGTATTCATTTAATTGTGCTGGTATTTTTTTCCGTCTCATATCTGTTGTCAAGGTCATGGATTCTGAAGATCCGTGTGAACAAAACCAGTTTATGTTCGAATATAAAAATGGTTTCCCTGTATTTTTGCTTCATTTTGTTTTTGTTTCGTTAAAAAAAGAAAGAAAGAAAAGAAATGTAAAATAATTATCCGCAAACCTCTTTTCCATAATCTTTAAGTGAGAAATCAGAAAATTATGTTTAATTGTCGATTTAACTAAGATTGAAAAAGAAATCTCAAGAAAATCACTATTATGATGGCCATATTTTTTTTTTTCTTATTCAATTCAAAATATTTTCCCAGTGGCAACAGACGAGGAAGAGATTAACATTCTTTAAAAAGAGAGATTGACAACTGAAATCGACAATTCAATGATTACAATTTATTTTCTGCCAAACATGTCATTCATAAGAGAAGTGGTTTTCGAGGCTTCGGAGAATAATATAAGCAATTTAATCAGTTTGGAATGAAATCGGGAAAATTGACGAAATATGTCAGATTTGAAATGCCAAGTAATATATTAGAGTGGTCTCCCTTTACACACCAGGGGACCATATTTCATGACAGTAAATGCATGAAATCACGGAGATGATATAATACTGGGTTTATCCGCTATGGCCAGGGAACATCTTCAAATACATGCTTGAAACCGCGGATAGCACCGAACCTTATATAACACTGGTTTTATTCGCCAGTGGGACATATTCCAAAACAGTGGAACCTTGAAGCCACAGATAGCACCGAACTTTATATAATACTGCTTTTATCCGCAGTGGGAACATATTCCAAGTCAGTGGATGCTTGAAGCCATGGATAGAACCGAACTCTATATAGTACTAGTTTTATTCGCCAGGGCGACATGTTCCAAGAATGTACACTTTAGGCTATCCCCTGGACTTAATAATTAGTTTCATGCCTTCTTTGGTTTAACTCCTTCCAGGATGCAAAGGAGGAGGAAGCTTATACTTAACATTCGGAAGACGCAACTGAAGTTTATGGGACACATAATGAGAAAGGAGGGCCTGGAGAATCTGATACTCACGGGTCGAATAGAGAGAAAGAGAGACAAAGGAAAACAACGTATGATATACCTAGCGGTTTTAAGCATGTGGATGACAGAACGTGGTCCGAGGGAAAAAGCAGAAGGAGGGAATTTGTTGAGAGCTGCAAGGGATAGAGGGAGGTGGAGATCCATGATCGCCTAAGTCCTGAAAGGACATGGCACATAAAAAGAAAAGAAGCTACGATGCTGGAACTATTCAACCCATTAGTACTTGGCATTCAATTTCTTAGAAAGGGGTTTACGTAAAATTTTAAATCTGCCAGCCCTAAGATTACCATTAAGCCAGTAAATGAGATTAGGCAAAAGAGCTAAAAGGTTAAGGTAACTTTATGCAGTAATGGTTTAATTTTATTTGGTTCAGCTAGTTCAGAGTCTTTCACGCCAACTATTACAGTCCTGTATGAAGGTCGGAAGGTCAATGTAGGTGATTGCAAGGTGACCAACCCGACTTGCGCTGTGACTAGATGTCCAGAGCAGTAGATCACTCGTTAATTCTTGTTTTGCTCGCCAGCGGTGTCCTTCAGGTAGGATTTTAAAAACATCTGGGATGGATCCATAGAGCCGTGACTTCGTTGGATATTTCCTCCTTGAGATGTTAAGTATAGCACTTCCATTATTATTATTATTATTATTATTATTTCTGCTATGGATCCATACCAAGTCTGCGTGACTTCGTTGGATTTCATGTTAATTTAATTTTTTTTTTTTTTTTTTTATCTCCGATCCTTGTTGTTTTGTTCCATTTTTATAATTCAAGTACCACTGGTATTATTCTTGTTTTCAATTTCACATTTTTCTATTTCAATTTCAGGTCTTTGTATTTTGATATTTTTCAAATTCCTTGGTTGCTATTATTCCGCTGGATTATTATTATTATTATTATTATTATTATTATTATTATTATTATTATTATTATTTGTGTATGTTATGTTTCCTTCTTTGTAAACTGCAGAGCAGGGTCCAAACTATGGTCCTTAGGCCCTATAGGAGAATTAGCATTTAACTGATAGCACTTTTCCTCGTATACGTGATATTCCTAGTAGGGTGATCTTCTGGGCAACTTGTATGTTGATGTTACATGGGACACTTAGTAAAATTGTCCATTCCTTTTCTCATGAGACTCGGAGCTCAGATTACTATTGATACAGTCATTTTCTTTGGATTTCTGTTGTATACTCATTTCTATCCGGCTCCCAATCAGCGACCTCAGGTCAGACATGGCATCATGACATTTTCCACTAGGCAGTTTTTGTGGAAAAAAACCCTAAGATCACGCATATCTTACATAAATAAAGCCCTCGACAAAGTGTGGGTTGCACTTGTGTTTTTTTTTGTATTTCTTTAAGGCTTGGGTTACTAGGAATTCCTTCAATGAGTCTATCAGAACCTTTTCCAATAAACCCGAGGGTTCCAACTACAACAGGAATCGTTGATGTTCTCATGTGCCACATTTTTGAGATTTCGATTCCAAGGTCCTTGTATTTTGACAACTTTTTGAAGATCTTCAAAGTTACATTACAGTCTACAGGGACCGTTAGGAAAATAAGGAGGCACATTTTGTTTTTGTGGTCTCTGATAACGTCTGGGATATTAACTTTGATTGTTCTGACTGTTGTATTGTAAAGTCCCATAAAATTGTTACAGTTCCTATCACCGTAACCGGGTCTGGTTGGTGTTCATACCAATTTCTTGCAGTTTCCTTTCCGTGAAAGTTGCAGATTTTCCAATGCAGATATTAGTCTACCCTGTCATGCAGGGTTTTATATTCAGTGGGTGCCAATAGCGTGTAACCCGCTACAAGATGATCAATTGTTTCTGGATATTTATCACAGAATCTGAATTTTGGTCTAACGCAATTTTTCCGTGGGTGTGCTTGTTAATTTCTATTTAGCAAGCATTGTTCCTGTCTAGCAATTATTATTATTAATTTCTAAAGAAGTAACGGAGTTTTTTATTTATTAATCCGATAGAGTTTATTACTTAAACATTATTTTTAATGGATACCCATAATTGAGTAGACATTTCGCTAATTTATAAAAACTGTCCATTTATTTTTTGCCTAGCAGGCTGAATATTCGAGAAATCTTATTAAAGAAAGATTGCGCTCTCTGGATCTCTGGCAGGATTCGAACTGGCCCCGCCTTGGACGGAGAAACCGTCGTTAGATCCGACGTGCTTATACAGACTCGGCTACGGTGTGCGTCGCCGTGCAAGCAAAAGTTGATCGTTCTACGACTCTCTAAAAATTCATATCTGCTCAGCTTCTCACTGAGTGCCCATACTTTCAGCCTTGTGCAACATCTACGCTACGCAGAGAAAATCATCATATCTGCACGGCTTCGTATCGTAACGTAAACAAAGCAATTTATAAAGAAGTAATGGATTTTACAAATAAATAAGATTCGAACCTGAGTCTCCATCGTCAGGAGGAAATGTTATTAGATCCAACGTGCTTATACCGACTCTGTTTAAAAATCTGTCTATGGTTTGAATCCTGTCAGCGAAAGAATATTTTTTCTTTAATTAGATTTCTCGAATATTCTGGCCGGTAGACTAAAAATAAATAAATAGCTTATAATTGTGTCTGTCGATCCCTTTGTTAGTTTGCATGACCGTTACGTTCTGCCAATATCTACTAAATATTGGATTGTTCTGTTTTGGTTGAATAGAAAGTGGAAATACAAAAAACTTACCAGATACGCTACTTGGTTTCAGTGGAAAAAAAAGGGTGGAGTGTTTAACGTCTGTTCCTAATACCTCATAAATATATCATAGATAATGGGCAATTCCGATTTGTTGGCGTGGGAAGACAAATGACATCAAAGACGCTACTTGGTTTCACTAAAAAAATGAAAGCAAGAAGAGAAGATAGAAGTTTTTAACATCTGTTTCAGTGAAATGCTAACAGTTTTCAGTTTCAGTTCCTTTTCATTTGTACCCACTTCTTAAAATAACAACCAGCATTCATATTTATGATTGTTATTGCAATATTTTCTTAAAGATGATAACCTCAAATATTTAACGATGCGATAGGGTTATTTCTATGGATACTTTATTGTAGAACTCGCCATGAGATTATTCAACCATTAACTGAATTAAGGAACATCAGAAATTTAAAATAAGAAAACCGTGAAACCTTAACGGATTAAAACTATTTATTATTATTGTTATTATTAGTAGTATTATTATTATTATTGAATATTATGATAAAACACTTAAGGAAGTGAAAGACACTCTAGTCCGAAGTAAATAAATTAATTTTTCAGGCGATTCTTTGAAATCCAGACGATTGCCCCAAACGTTTGGCCTCTAATGTAATTCTAAAACATGGGCGGCTAAGAGAAAGTTGTTTAGCTTGTTTGTGAATACAGGAAGTATAAATCAATATGGCGACTAAAAATGAGACGAGCTTAAACAGATAAAACGACTGATTCCACATCCTTTTTTCATTTGTCATTAAAAAGTCACCTACTATTTTTATTGTTACTTAAAATGGATGACTTTGAGAGTCTCTCTCTCTCTCTCTCTCTCTCTCTCTCTCTCTATGGTTATCTACAAATTTTACATTAGTATGGTGCGAGGCCACGAACATAAGTCCTCCATTGATGATCCTACTCACTACATTAGTTAAGTAATGGGAAACGTGTATCTCGAAAAGGACCTCCAATCGGTTGTGAACTGGGGCAGGAATTGGCTGGTCAACTTTAATGCTTCAAAAACAAAACTGCTCTCTATTAATCACCACAGAGATCCTTCCCTGCCCTCCATTAGAATGTCTGACGCTCAACTTCTCGAGAGCAACACTCTGCGGCTGCTCGGTCTCACGTTGACGGCTGACCTGAGATGGAACAAATACATTGAGTCAATTGCTTCGTCCACCGCAAGGAAAGTTGGCTCCCTTTGCCGCGGCAGGAAATTTTTCTTCCCGGTATTGATCCTCCAGATCTACAAATCAACAATTCGTCCTTGCATGGAGTATTGCTGCCATATATGGTCTGGTGCCCCTTCTGTTTGCCTCGGGGTTCTTGATAGGCTCCAGAGGCGGATATGCAATATAATTGGCCCTGCCCTGGCATCTCGTCGCCTCTCTATGTTTAACCGAGTCTATCCTCTATTACTATTAGGATCGCTATTCTCTACTCTATTCACTATACTATTTGTCTGTTCGGTGGTTACATTTTGAGCGAGTATTATCAAGCAAGCACTCTTAGTGCGAGTCTTATTCGATGGCGTCTGATACCAGTATTGTTCAGAGAGAGAGAGAGAGAGAGAGAGAGAGAGAGAGAGAGAGACTCTCAAAGTCATCCATTTTAAGTACCAATAAAAATAGAAGGTAACCTTTTAATGACAAATGAAAGAAGGATATGGAATCAGTCGTTTTATCTGTTTAACCTCGTCTATCCTTTTAATGGTGATCGTAAGTGGTCACGTAGTCTACTTTATTCAGTAATGGGATCGCCTGTGTTTACTCACTGACGATCTATGTTTAACTCAAGTGTCGGCAGAGACACTTTTTTCCTATGTAACACTATATAACACGGTGTTTCCCAAGGATTCATGGCAATTCAAGGATAATTGAGAAAAGGAAATGTGGAGTGCCACGATTGCCTAAGACTTGAAGGGATCCGGAATTAAAACAGAATCAGTAGCAATCGAAAATTTTCCTGATCTCTGATCATCACTTTCTTTCTAATATTCAGTGGATTGTTTTAGTAACATCATCGGCAGTATAGTTATCTTATTCATTCGGTAGAGCTAGCTGGAACATTTGTGAGTCTTTCACGTCCGCCATTACGGTCCTTCCTCAAGGTTTGAAGTTTATTAGGGCGGCATTCTTTGTTATAACAGCTGGTCAATGTAGGTGATTGCTGGGCGACCTGTCCATTTTGCTCCAGGGCTAGGTGTCCAGAACAGTACACCGATTACGAGTTCTTGTTTTACTCGCCAGCAGAGTCCTGCAAAATGCATTCGACGTTCGCTTAATATTGTAGAAACATCAGGGAATGGGTCCATAGAGCCGTGATTTAGTTGGATGTTATCTAATAGAGATCGTAAGTATAGCTCCCAGCATCCGAGTGTAGTTTCCATCAAGCTTAGGGTCTTAGTTAACGTCTAATTTCTCTAGTAAAGTTATTTGGCATACATAATGAGGAAAGACGGCGAGAGAATTTGACACTCACAGGATAAAGCCAAAGAGGGAAGAGAAGGAAACGACGAGTAGCCTACTTAATGAGATTGTATAAATGGATCGCAGGACAGGGAGTAGAAAGCATAGTAAAAAAAATCAAATATTGCTAATAACTACAAAGGTTAGGAAGCTGTGGAGAGTGTTGATCACCAACGGCCTGTGGGAAACGGAACATAAAAGAGTATAGATCCAATAAAATGTGGTCGTAAGTGAAGATTTTAAAATAGCCCCACTGATTTTACCATTACTCAACAGTAATTAATAAAAACACTGTCCTAAAATAATTGTTAGACTTCCAAATACATTTTATGCACTGAATGTATCAAATATTATGGGACAGTTCTAATAATATTAATATTATCTATGTCTCATAATAATTGCTACATTTCCATTCACATTTTATCCACTGAATGTATCACATATTATGGGACAGTTCTAATAATATTAAAACTATCTATGTCCCATAATAATTGCTACATTTCCATACAGATTTTATCCACTGAATGTATCAAATATTATGGGACAGTTGCAATAATATTAATACTATCTATGTCCCATAATAATTGCTACATTTCCATACAGATTTTATCCACTGAATGTATCAAATATTATGGGACAGTTCTAACAATATTAATACTATCTATGTCCCATAATAATTGCTACATTTCTATACACATTTTATCCACTGAATGGATCAAATATTATGGGACAGCTCTAATAATATTAATAATACCTTTGTCCCATAATAATTGCTGCATTTCCATGCACATTTTATCCACCAAATGTAATAATTTGTATGGGACAAATTTAATATTGGCATCCCTAGAAAAGAAATTCATTAAAATATTCAGGACTTTTTTTTCATATGGTGTATTATTTGAAGACGTGAAGGCTCATGGCTCCCCATATATTCCTATCTGTTTTATCTCCAAGAAATGTTTTCTTTCCTTAAATACACCTGCTGTTTAATTTCAGATTCGACAGTTTGGGGGAGGTGGGTTAAGCACGCTCTCTAAGAACAATAAGACGTGGAAAAGGCTCCAACGGTGATGAACAGTCTGTCATCATCAACGATTGCAGAGAAGTTAGGTGGTCGTGTGGACACGGTTAGACGATTCCTGAAGGATCCTTCGCTAATGAAGAAACGATCCGATTGTGAGACCTCCAAGACTGTGACAGCTACGGATTTCAGGAATATTATCCGAAAGTCACCTGGGAAACCTGAACAAACGAAAACCACCAGTAAAAAACACTGGAAATCACATCCTCGAGACCAAGGATTCCATGCGAGCTCCCTTGAAACTGTCAGAGGAATTTGAGGCTTCAATTTGCCCGGAAGTACATGAGTTGTTTTCTATTCACTGAAGAGACCAGGGCGACTCTTGACGGACCTGACGGTTGGGCAAATGGTTGAGTCTTTTTCGGAGATGAGCGTCACCAACGTTTACAATGTCAACATCAAGGTGGATGAGTCCTGTTGTGGGCTGGTATCATTGGAGATAGATTTATTGACCCGGTGATAGTGCCTGAGGTCTTTAAAGTGATCGCAGCCGCCTACTGTAAACTCCTAAAGGGGGGCTTGGATACT
>CAHIKZ030000142.1:740000-755000 GCA_903632075.3 Acanthosepion pharaonis | reverse complement strand
AAAAAATCGCACAGATGCAGGTCTGAAGCCCAAAGAAAAAACCCCGATACGAGTAACAACTAACTAACAAAAGAGATCAATACAACCGTAGAGCAGACCTAGATACACCTAGTGAGCCAGACAAACCTACCTACCATATGACAGAAATGAAGCACGGAGAGAAAGGTTTTACGTTCAGAATTTTAGGACACGCCTGTGTCCTTTATCAACAGACGAAGGAATAAGCAGAGAAAGGTTCTTGTAGATGGGGTATTTTCCATTGGAAATCAGACTGTTAGTAAAATCCCGATCCATGTCTGAAACTCGATGTGCGAAACTTTTTATGAAAATCGAAAATTTTGATCAGTGTAAAATCGTCAGGCAGGTCTATTATTAGTAGTAAGTGCTGTGGGGGAGTGATGTTGTAAACATAGATGAAGAGAGTTATAGGTTGGGAGAGGGGGGAAAGGCGTCTCGCGGGTCGCAAGTTGATCGGCGTATATAAAAGAAAGAGTATTTATTCCACCTATGCCTCCTACCCTTGAAGATTTGAGACAAATATCTTGAGAAGTTAATATCCACAGATCAATTGATTCGAGTGTGGCAAGAAGTGAAATACCGATTCTATGTTTGTCGCGCAAACCTTGGCATTCATGTCGAGTGTATACAAGTTGGACAGCTGTTTTCGTCTTGGCATTTGTTTTTATTAAATTTTCAAGATCTGCTCTTTCTTCGCACATAGAGGGTTATTACAAATGAATGAATCGATTTCATGACGTATTGCTTCAGTTCTCAAGCATCGTCATAGAATGAGTCAGTGATCATTTGAAAAAGGTGTAAGTTTTGAATGTCTGCCACAGGGGTGCTGTAGTCGCGTCGTATCTCCGGCAACGTTTAGTTCCTTGTTTACCCTCAGAATCCCAAGTCCTCAGCAAAAGGCTTTCTGCGTTCTGCAGTTCACGAAAAAAAAAAAAAAGGTTGTCATAGTACATCGTGCTTTTCGAAGACAATTCGACATTAATCCGCCTTATCCTAAGAACATTCGACGGTGGTTTAAACAATATCAAGAGAGTGGATGTCTGTTTAAAGGAAAAAAGTCCAGGACAACCACGACTTTCGGAGGAACAAGTGGCGAGAATCCGGAGATGAGTTTGAGGGGAGTCCATGGAAGTCCACAAATCAAGCTAGCCTTGAGTTTAAGATCTCTCAATCCATTATCTTGCGTGTGCTAAGCAGGCGTCTACATTTGAAACATTACAGACTACGCCTAGTTCAGGCACTTACCATGACCTTGCTCTTTGTTCCTGGCCTGCGAGATCCCCAGACTTCATCGTGTGTGATTTTTATTGTGGGAATACGTAAAAGATCGCATTTAAGTTCCACCGCTACCCACTAACCTCGATGACCTTAAACATCGAATAACAACAACAATCAACTCAGTGGATCGACGTATTCTGATACGCGTCTTGGAGGAATTCACAATATCGCATTGATGTTGCCCGCGCTGCAGGTGGTGGCCACATTGAACACTTGTAAGACAGGAAATAAAAGTTGATTGTGAATAGAATAATTATGATTTGGATGGAGTTGTTTTTTTATTGATTTTCCTTATTAAAATATTACGTAATGAAATCAGTTCCTTCTTTTTCAATAACCCTGCATATAAATATAAAAAAAAGTAAATATAACAATTCCAGCAGTTGAAAATTGTCTTGCTATGAAACTCGGAGTGAGCAATTAATGTAAGATATTAGGCATATGTCTTAATATATATATTAAATAGCTCTGTTACGTAACACTGAGCAGTGCTTTTTCTTACACTATAGAGTATTTATATGTACTTGTATACGACCGCTCGCTCATATATTTAACTAATCGGTTGTATATATATATATATATATATATATATATATATATATATATATATATATGAGCTCACATTGGATTACCTCCCATCGGATTACCGTAAGGATCCACACTTCCAACATATAATGGATAAATTTACACCGGATTACTCACTCAAAAACATTCCTTACCCTTCTGTTGAATCTTTCACCATTTCGTTGACGGAAAAAATTATTGACCTCATCAAAAGAATGAGGTGGAAAATTTACTTCCATTTTAACACTCTCTGTTAAATTACAAAAACTTACACTACCCATCAATTTTAATTTCATTTTTCATTTCATTTCATTTTTGGAAGTGCTATCTGATGATCCGGCGTCCTTTAAAAGGGCTCTGGCGAAATGAATTATTATAATGGTACCTTAAAGTGGTCTGTTTTCCTTTTAAATTTACACACACACACACACACACACACACACACACACACACACACACACACACACACACACACATATATATATATATATATATATATATTATGAATGCGAATATCATTATATCAGTGTGTCAGACTTTTTCAACTTGACTCCTAGAGGCCGTAACCCAACATATCATACAATTTTGGAATCAGGCCGACTCTGTGAGTAAAGTAAAAACATTCCAGTCAGGAGCTAGACCTGCAATCCTGAAATTTTGGATTCCCAAATTTTCATTACTGCGATGGTTTTCGGCAAATTTTTACGTCATTTTTTTCCCGACAAATTTTTTTGTACGATAACAATTCTTATAACTTGGAAATACATATGGAAATAATTGACATTAATTGCGAAATCCAGCGAAAGTCACCCACCGAATAAAAATAATTGTTTGTACGGAAAGTAAGGACCTACGTACATCAAATTGTCTTTAAACTGACAATTATCGTTGAACTTTTCAAAGGTAAGCTTTAATATTAAAGCAATACTTAAATGCAGTGATCAATTTTGAGTTCTTCTGCAGTTTATCGCATCTACTCTTCCCTACCTATTGCGATAAAGGCCCAGTGCAGAGCCTTCCACAGGAGCTAGCTTAAATGCCACCCGGAAAGGCGGCTTTTAAGCTACTATATATATATATATATATATATATATATATATATATATATGTGTGTATATATATGCATGTGTGTGTGTGTGTGGGTGCGTTTGCGTATATAAAATATAAAAAAGTCGTCGTTGAAGTCAACTCTCAGAGGCGACAGTCTGTTTCAGGCTAAATGCAATCGTCAGGCCGCCTGTCGTTTGAGTTTAGCATGAAACAGACTGTCGCCTTTGAGTGTTGACTTCAATGTCCACTTTTATATTTACATATGCTCAATCTCTGATATTGAGCACTTTAACCCATAAATATAACATCTTAAGACTATAGTTTATCCTATATATATATATATATATATATATATATATATATATATGCAAAAATAAATCGTAATAATGTCGTTTTTTGACGTAGTTTTTAACGTCAAAAAACGACATTATTACGTCATTAATTTTGCACCAACCTAATATATATATATATATATATATATATATATATATATATATATATATCATTTACGTTTTGTTTTTTTTGTTTTGCAAAGCTAAAGACGCAGAAGGCGTTAATCCCACATAGTGAGAATGTTTGAGTGAGGTCAGTATATGTCTTCAAGGTAACATTCCAATGCGGTCACCTCATTACATCTTTCCAACGAAAGCATAAAACAATGTTAAAAAATTTTCATACATGTTCAGTTATTTCCTGTCCAAAAGACAATTTAGAAAAGCCATTACAATCTAAATCTAACCTCTTGTCCTAAATCGTGACAGCTTTATAAATGTTTTCTTTTTTTTTGACAATCCCTAATTTGGTCAAAATATTCGAAATAAAAAAAGTATCAAAAAATACTCTCAGAATAACCTAATGATTTACGAATTGTTTGCATAGAAAAAAAATCTACTGTTGAATCGTCTAGGTGTGGAAGCCTTGCTAAGACAATTAGAAAATGGATGTATTATTAAAGAATGTCGGTCTGATACATGGCATTCAACAGGTATTAGCCCATATAAATATCAGGAGCGTGTACGTCTAGTCCTGTTTGTGCTACCAAGAGACATGCTTCAAGCAAAAATAGCAGCGACAACACCACTTCTATTCGACTTTAAATTCGTTTTATTGTCGTTTCTACCCCAGATTATTTTATAAGCACACACACACAAACACAGACACACAGACACACACACACAAACACACACACACACACACACACATATATATATATATGAAGAAATATACTTTAAGATGTGATATATTAATGGGATAAAGTGCTCAATGTCAAAGATAGAGCGTGTGTAAATATAAAAGTGAACATTGAAGTCAACACTTAGATGCGACAGTTAGATGATATATATATATATATATATATATATATATATATATATATATATATATATATATATATATATATATAAAACCCAAACACTAATATTCCATGGTTATAATTTATTATATTGGAATCGTAATCACGATCGAATTCATCAAACCTACAAATTCAAAAAGAAATCGGAAAATATAAGAGTTATATTTTCCGATTTCTTTTTGAATTTGTAGGTCTGATGATTTGGATCGTGATTACGATTCCAATATAATAAATTATAACCATGAAATATTAGTGTTTGAGCCGTTTATATTATATTCTTACTCTGTCCTAGACATTGAGTTCTACCTGGATTCTATGCTCTTGTATATATATATATATATATATATATATATATATATATATATATATATATATTATACTAATGATTATACTCTGTTGGTAAAAAAAAATCTTGGGTGGTACAATTTCCAAGTATATCAAAAGAAATTGGTATCCGAGTAAAAAATTTGTAAAAAAAAGAAAGAAGTTGAAGCACCCGAACAGGTCGATAAAATCTCCCCCCTAAAAAAAAAAGTGAGTAAGTAATATAAAACTTAGAGTGCTCAATACTTTAAATAGAAGAAAGGAATAAAATAATTCTAAAGAACTAGGAACTACCTACCTAGGTTCTTCAGGGTTTAGGTTTATGCCATTTTTAGTTTTTAGTGTTGGTTTTATCAATAAATGTTTCGTGTCATTTCCTTTTTAGCCGGCGTACCCTGAAGATCCATTTAGGTGAAACCTAGGTAGGTAGTTCATAGCTCTTTAGAATTATATATATATATATATATATATATATATATATATATATATATATATATATATTTATCAATCGTTTTCAGGAATAATACTATTTTTTATTTAGTTTTTAAGATCATTATTCTTCATTTACTTTCTATAAATTTGTTTCTTCAGTGTTTTTCTTGCTCTTTATTCCCCCTTTCAAGGATTTTTTATGTTCGGTTATTTCCCCTTAATTCTCTTATTTACTTATTTTTTAATTCTTTCCTTCCTTTAAACTTTTTTCTCCTAATCTTTCTTAGATTTTCTTTTTCCTTTATTTCTCAAAATCTTTTATAAAAAATCATAGTAAAAAATTATAATAAAAAATTATAATAAAAATATAATAAAACCTTATAATAAAAAATTATAATAAAATTCTAATAAAAAATTATAGTCTGTCAAGGACACATGGAACAGTGGATAAAGGCGTTGGTTAGATCCAGTGACAAGACCCAAAGTGTGTGAGTTCAATACCCGGTTAAGGTAGTGGAGAACTTTCAGAGGGAAAATTAACATGAGATAACTGACATCTATCAAACATGGCACGTGGAACTAGAACAGTCTACCCCAGTGAGCGAAATAAAGGGTTCAGTTCGGCATTCCAACCACCTGAAGAAGGTTGGAGCGTACAACGGCCGAAACGTTGTGATAAATATGGCGACAAAGATGAGGACAATAGTCCAAATAATATAAAAAATTATAATAAAAATTTACAGTAAAAATTCCAATAAAAAATTATACATACATTTTTTCTCAACCTGTTCATTTCGTTTTCGTTAGTTACAATTTCAAATCATTCACTTTCTCTCAGCTTGTTTCATTCACATTCATTTTCCTTCATTTTTCAAAATTGTTTTTCATTTATTTTCCTCATGTTTCGTATTTATCTATTTCTCTTTCATTTCTTTTTTCAAATTTTCTTTTTCTATCTCTTTCAAGCTGTATTTTTCAATTTTTATTGACCGTTTTTCCTTTTTCAACTTTCATTTTCTTTCCTTCTTCAAATTGTTTTACTTTTGATTAATTTTCAGACAATTTCTTTCTTTGTCTTTTATTTCATTCTTTTAAATAATTTTCTCAACATTAATTTCATCTCAATTTTTTCTTTTTTATTTCATTCATTTTTCAAACTCCCTTTTTTTATTCATTCATTTTCCTTTAATATTTTTCATCAATTTTCATTCCGTTTTTTTCTTTCGTTTATTTTTTCATTATATATTTTCTCACAATTTTTTAATTAATTTTCTTTCTTTCTATTTTTTCTGCTTTCCATTTATTCTCTCATCGTACATTTTCTTTCATTTTTTCTTTCATTTTATTTTTCATTTCTTCTTTCCATTTATTTTCTCATCGTATATTTTCCATCGGTTTCTTTTTGTTCCATTTTCTTTCATTCTCCTTCTTTCGTTCATTAAATTCTTCTTCTTTGCATTTATTTTCTCTCGATTTCTTTCACTTGCTTTCTGCCTTTTTGTCGCCATTAATTTTCTTATCATTCCTTTTTCATTTTCTGTATTCGACTTTCTTTGATCTCTTCCGTTTTCTCTGTTTTATTCATTGTCACAATTTTCTTTCTTTTTCACCTGCACACATGTTGCAGTTTAATATATAAAAAAAAAATGTTGTTTTTTTTTGTAATTTCCAGTTTACAGTAATTCTTTTTATTATTTCTTCCTATTTTGCTTTTTACGTCTGATTCTCTTCAAAATAAGTCTGGAATTTTCTAGTGTCTGTTTTTTTTTTGTTGTTTTGTTTTTTCACAATCAGAGTGGAAATGAAAAATCGATATACTAAATTTGGCAAATAAAAAGTGATGAAAAAAATACTACTCGAGGTGAAAGAAAGCCACTGCCTTTAAAATAACTATATAAAAAATATAATTTTATTGTTGTTATTAAAATCAATCGTCTTTCTTTGGCTAGGACTGATTTGATGAGAACCTGGAGTTCTGGGATAGGCTATTAACATCTGTGGCTTCATAGAAAATTCGATGAAAGATTCTGTGAGTCTTACTGACGGAAGAACATGGAACCCTGGAAACATAAATGATTATAATACCTAAAATCAGAACGACATTTCTAGGACACATAATGAGAAAAGAAGACCTGGAAAACTTGACACTCAAAGGATATACTGAAACCAACGAGTGAGGGCAACAACGAGTAACCTACCTAATGAGTCTGTGCAAATGGATGGCAGAAAAGGGATCGGTGGTCAGTGAAAATACGAACACTGTTCAGCGATACAAAGGATGGGAAGTTGTGGATAAAAACCGGCATTGAATATTAAAACAGCTACGTTAGAAAATGAGAAGATACACTCGAATGTGGGATAGAAATACAAGATGTACATCGATCTACAGGGATTTCTAAATTGAACCCTTTATTTAATTTACGGGGGTAGCCATACATTGTTCCTTATCTTCATTAACGATCTTCCCGATGTCATCAGTTACCAAGTATGCATCTATGCAGACGACAACACTATTTACTCCTGCCTAAATATCAAATCTTGTATCGCTGACAAAACTAACCGACAGTCTCGAAAAGGGCCTCCAATCGATTGATGACTGGGGCAGAAAATGGCTGGTTAACTTTATTGCCTCAAAAATAAAATTGCTCTCTATTACCCACGACAGAGAACCCTCCCTGCCTCACATTAGAATGTTATGCTCAACTCCACGAGAGAGGCTCTTTGCGACTGCTTTGTCTCACACTGTGCGCTGACCTGAGATGGAACAATTACATTGAATCAATAGTGATTTTCCAAGCTTTGCTCAGATATGGCACAAGGCCGAAAGTATGGGGCACCCAGTGAGGATCGAACTCACTCCTAAGTCGTAATAGTTCTAGCGAGACAAGCTTGCTAACCATTACACCACCTCGAGGAGCCCTGATTTTCCAAGCTTTGCTCAGATATGGCACAAGGCCGAAAGTATGGGGCACCCAGTGAGGATCGAACTCACTACTCAGTCGTAATAGTTCTAGCGAGACAAGCTTGCTAACCATTACACAACCTCGAGGTGCCCTGATTTTCCAAGCTTTGCTCAGATATGGCACAAGGCCGAAAGTATGGGGCACCCTGTGAGGATCGAACTCACTACTCAGTCGTAATTGTTCTAGCGAGACAAGCTTGCTAGCCATTACACCACCTCGAGGTGCCCTGATTTTCCAAGCTTTGCTCAGATATGGCACAAGGCCGAAAGTATGGGGCACCCAGTGAGGATCAACTCATTACTCAGTCGTAATTGTTCTAGCGAGACAAGCTTGCTAACCATTACACCGCCTGAGAGTGCCCCCCAAAAATATGGATCGCTTCACGAATTTGCGTGTAATCCTTGCGCAGGGGCCGTGCTAATCTTCTCTGTATCGTTCCAATTTTAGAATATGTACTGCCGAATCAATAGTTTTATCTACCGCATGGAAAGTTAGTTCTCTATGTCGTGCCAGACAGTTTTTCTCGCTCGAGTCCATCCTTGAAATCTATAAATCAACCATTCGCCCTTGCACGGAATATTGCTGTCATATATGGTCTAGAGCTCCCGCTGTTCATCTCAATGTCCTCGACAAAATACACAGACGGATATGCAATGTGACTGTTCTTTATTTTGGCATCCCGTCTTCAGTCACTTTCTCACAGATGTGCTGTTACTTCCCTCTGTTTTTTTCTACGAGTATTTTTATGACATCTGTTCTGGTCCTGATATGGCATCTCGTCTACAGTCACTTTCTCACAGATGTACCGTCGCTTCCCTTTGTCTTTTCTATAAATACTTTCACGGTCACTGCTCCTACTTTCGTTGGTTCCCAATCTGCAGGAATTTAAACTTGTCACTAGGTCGGCGTCTCAGTCCCACCCTTTCAATGTCGAAATGGTTAATTGTAGCCGTCTCTTCTACTCCAAAATCTTCATGTCTCGCACTTCCCGTCAGTGGAACTCCCTTCCTCTTACATGCTTCCCTGATAGATATAATCTTCAACTATTCAAATGCAATGTCAATCGACATCTCCAGATGCCTTGATCTATTCCTCATCCTTCTGTTCATTATTTCCTCCTTCCCGCCTCTTTACTCTTGCTCCCACTCTTTGTAACCTCTTGCATGCTAGTGGCACTCTCGCCTTGCTTATGGTGAAAAGCTTAAAATAAGAAACAAAGAAGTTACTGCTATGTCTCGTCAATCCTCCTATATGGGAATGAATGCTGGACAGTTTCTTCACAGAAGAAGACAAGTCATGAGGCAACAGAAACAAAGAAAAGAGTGTTGGACTGGTATACAATATTAATACTGCTATATAGCAGTTAATACTGGATTATTTCCTGGCAGATGAAGAGGAGACTAAAGACCACAGAAACAAAGAAATAAATGCTGAATTGCTATGTAATATCAATTCTCCTATATGGAAGCGAATGCTGGATAATTTCTTCACGGTTGAAGAGGAGACTTCAGGCAACAAAAACAAAGACAAGGGTGCTGAAATTCTGTGTAATATAAATCCTTCTACATGACAGTGAATTCTAGATAATATCCTCACATATGCGTAGCGTTGAGGCAATAGAAACAAAGAAAAGGGTGCTGAACTGCTATCTAATATCAATCCTCCTATATGGCAGTGAATGCTGGACAATTTCCTGACAGATGAAGAAGAGACATGAGGCAACAGAAAGAATGGAAAAGAGTTGAACTGCTATGTAATATCAATTCTCCTATGTGGCAGTGAATGCTGAAGAATTGTTCTCGTTCTACTTCTCATGTATCGGAATATCGTCTATTTTTTATTTTTAGTACTGCTCAATTATAACCCCATCTTTACCCCTTAGTCTAAGTACACACTGCTTGACCCAGGGATTGAACTTACGATAATAAGGTCACTAAATTTACGAACCAAAGCATTAATTCACTGTCCCGTATGTAAATGATGATTCCTCACCCCAGAGATTCAAACGGAAAAGAGACTAATACATAGAACGAGAAAGAGAGAATTGAAATTTGTACAATACATAATACGGAATGAGGCTTGGAAAATTTAACACTCTTAGGACGTATTGAATTCAAGAGGAACAGGGGAAAGCAGACAATAATCTACTTGTGTAAATGGTTGACAGAACAGGGATTAGGACAGCTAAGAGCTACAAAGGATAAGAAGTGGTGGAGAGCCATGTTCTCCCACCTCATATAGAAGAAGAAGAAGAAGAAGAAGAAGAAGAAGAAGAAGAAGAAGAAGAAGAAGAACTTCTACATGAGAAGTATGCTGGTAAAAACGGGCATTTACGCGTCTTGTGAGTCAGGCCTTTAGGTGGGAATGACGAAAAAGGTTTTTAGCAAGAATAGGCGTTTACCCAGGGAGGATAATACGAGAGAAAAAAAGTACCTCTGGTTTGAATTGTTATTCAGAGTCTTTGATGGTGGTTATTAATAAGACCTGTAATAATTTAAAAGGGCGGGAAAGGCTTTTAGAAGGAGTGCTGCTGAGGCAAAGATGAAAGAAATGAAAGGTGGTAGGGGCTAAGCCGTTCTCTGACTTTTACCCTTTTGATGTTTTTAGCGGTTTCTGGAATGTTTTGTCTCCACGCCCCGCCCTCATGTTGTACCCCCCACCACGCCGGCTTCCAGGCTTTGTCACGAACAGAGGAAAATGTACTAATCCATGACACAGAGAAAAATTCTTTTTTCAGGAACAATCATTGTTATTCAGTTCATCAAGGGACATGAAAAACAATAGGAAAATACAAAACCATGTAAAATGAAATGAAGCGTTATAATATGCCGCATAAAATATCGAACTTGCGCCATCTTGCTTTATAATAATCAACCTAACCTCTCACAAAGATTTAGAATAATATAGATAGGATCTGGTTGGTGGTGATGATGTTAAGAATTTTTTGTTATCGTCGGCGGAAATTTGTTTAAGCCAAGGGATTCTATTGCGTGTATTAATTTTTTACGTGTTTGTGTGTGTGCAGCATTGAAGCATATATATATATATATATATATATATATATATATATATATATATATATATATATATATATATATCCGACGTCGACTTTATATTAACATTAATACAGCATAATTGCATATTAAGATTTTTGTTTGTTTTTTCTGTATATTTTTCTTCATACTCTCGGATCTATATCCATATATTTGCTTACATACTGTCTACTGGAAATACAAACCTGAAGTTACTTTATAACATGGAAGACTTCAAGCTTGTACGAAAATATAAGAATCTATTGATCAAGTAAGGAAAGGATTTATTAGCAAACTGTTTTTTAAAATTGTTCCATCGTTTTTGAAATCATTTTTGATTTGCTTTGTAACGTGGGGGACTTGTATGAAGATATAAGAACCTATTGATCTTTGCATATTCATATATCAACGGAAGGGATTTCTTGAACTGTTTATATAAAATAGTTCAATCGACTTTTTTAATATTTTAATATTTGGAAATCATCTTCGAATACGTTTTCACAACATCGTCCACGTGACGACGACGTGATCATATTTAAACGGAACGCTGATCTTATATAAAAATTTCAGTTTGGATTAGTTGTGCTCTAATGTCCATCGTCTTTTGTGTTAATTTTTTATATGTTCTAATGTTAATTATGTTTAAATGAAAATGTCCATGATGATGGTCTTAAATAGACCGAAACGTCCGACGTCGACTTTATATTAACATTAATACAGCATAATTGCATGTTAAAATTTTTGTTTGTTTTTTCTGTATTTTTCTTCATATATATATAAATAAAAAGAAAGAACAGCAAGATAAATAATCCGGTGTTCTTATAGATATTTTTATTTTTACAAAATAGTGCTCGATGTAAATTTACAGAGCATTAATATTATAAATTAATTGGTTTAAAATATGTTTTTTTCCGCTACACAGTTCTAACCATGTTTCAAAAATGGAAGCTAAAAGCCCCGAATTTAATTTCATAATTAAATTAAAGATAAAATGGAACTAATGTCTTTAATTTAATTACAAAATTAAATTCGGGCTTTTAGTCATTTTTGAAACATGGTTAGAACTGTGTGTGGAAAAACCATATTTTAAATCAATTAATTTATAATATATATATATATATATATATATATATTAGTACAGACGATCCTTAAAAAACATTAGGTCATGATTAATTTCATGAAAATACAAAATATTCAACTCTTCATTTTTTTCCTCTCCCTTTTTGCCTGGATAAATTGACTCCATTTATTCAAAAATAAAATAAAATAAATAAATATAAAAAAAAAAAAAAAAACAGACTTCGGTCTGAAGAGATTAATATTTATGCATAATATTATACATATATCTCTCTTTGGAATATTTTCCTCCTTGAATTATCCCTACTAAATATCAATTGATATTATATATATATATATATATATATATATATATATATATATATATATATATATATATACGTTTCATTAAATAGTATAGACAAGTGTTGTCTATTTATTTTATGTAATTTTTTTTTCGTAACGTCTGATAAGTTTAATAACATTATCGTTGAACGAAGAAAGAAATTTACTATATTGATCCATATTTTTTTTTAATACAATCTAAGCTTTCGGCTTACATAAGCCATTATCAAACATGTCAATTACAACATATTAAACAATATACGGACAAGACAGTGATGACAGTCTGTCATTGTTTACATAGATGATTTCTAAGCAACGATAAACACGTGCAAATAAGACGCTAGAAGCGAAAATCGCACCGCATCTCATGACGTCACACATGACCACACGAGAGTGAATTGGAGAAGTATGAAGTATGGAAAGCCGTTGGTATAAACCAATGGCTTCTGTTACCATTTATAGACATTTAAGAATATTTGTAGAAATGCCATAATTGATTTCGTTTAGCTTGGGTTTCAACTGTTTGATGTATAATGCTTCAAGGATTTTTAGTTTTTGTCTATTGTTTTCATGTCGAAGTATAATTGTGTTTTCGACAAGTATTTTACGGAATTGTGTGTGCGGGCAGGCATGTTGTTTTAAATGCCTAAAAATGTTATATATAAAGAGAGAGAGAGAGAGAGAGAGAGAGAGAGAGAGAGAGAGGGAGACCACTAATCATTCAATAAACAATGAGCATGCATATAGAAAAATGCCCAAAACTTAAGTAATTTTTTAAAATCTTTTTTAGAATCTTGGCTAAAATATTGTTTTTCTCACGTCAACGTGTGACCATAATTTTGTACGATTAATTTGAGCGTCATTTTGATGGTAAGAAAAACATTGATTTGGAAATTCTTTCAAAAAATTGGATAATTTTTGGATGAATGAAACTTCAAGGACTTATTCAAAAATGAAGGAAATCGGGGTAAAAATATAAATATTTTATATCTGTTACTCGTAGCTTAATTTTATGGAATTCTGAGAAATTCTTTTTTTTTATAGCTGTTAATGATTATATTAGTTATAAGGACAAGTCCTTGGTGAATCTAAATCATCGTTTTTTATCAAACAAGAACCCAAGATACAGAAAATCTGCTCTGAATTGTAAAATAAAAAAATGCAATAAAACTAAGGTTTTATTTAATTAGAAACGTTTTTAATATAATTTGAAATATATTATGCTTCTATAAGGCTGGTCTAGTATCAGACTTAAGAAAACACAAATGAAATATGTCTTTCCCTTACCTGATTTTCTCCACAATACCCTCTGCTAGCACATAAAGAGTAAAACGAAAGGTACCATCCAATGCTAACTTTCATTTATCGTTCACGATAGGAGAGTCCAACATATATATATATATATATATATATATATATATATATATATATAGAGAGAGAGAGAGAGAGAGAGAGAGAGATGTGTGTGTGCGTGTGTGTGAGCAAATATAGAAAAATAGGAAATAACCGTTAGGTTAATAATTCAAAGTTCTTTAGTATTTTTGTTTTTATTTAAAAAAAAAAAAACAGTGCTCAATACATAAGTAGAGCTTAAGTTATAATTATTTTCCAAAAACTATGATGCCATCGCTACATAAGAGTTCTCATGTTTCAAAAACAAAAGCTAAAAGATACAGCTCTGTTTCATCCTCAAGCGAATTTTAGAATAACTAATCTTGAAATTTATGGAGATTTATAAGCATATACATTCGTAATATTAATTACATGAAAACGGTGAAATCCAATTATTGTAATAACGGGGGGGGGTGAGCATATTGTATCAACATATTAGTTACTTTCAGAAACTGGTAAATTTAAGGTAGTGTCGGGTGTCAATTTTGAAGCAAATGATGACATCAGTTTGGTCTGTTTCAACGACAAAGAGTTGGCATTATGGTTACGCCGTTAAATTTGTATTTGTATACCTTAATTTTCTGTTATTAAAGCTCCGTAAATTTCAAGATTAGTCATCCCAAAATTCGCTTGAGGATGAAACAGAGTTGGTTTTCTGGCTTTTTTTTTGAAACATGGGAACTCTTATGTAGCGATGTAATCATATTTTTAAAAAATAATTATATATATATATATATATATATCACATTGTGCTAACATTGCTTTTACGATGATCGGTGAAATTATATATATATATATATATATATATATATATATATATATATATATATATATATATATATATATATGTGTGTGTGTGTGTGTGTGTGTGTGAACTTAATATCTGAACACATAGAAAATCTCATGAACTATATTATTTTTTAACCTCCACAGAATAAACTGTTTTTTCGCCGAAAAAAGCAAGAATTGACTTCCTTTTCTCGGGTATACTAAAGAAGGTGTACTCAATGAAAATGACAGATGCAAAACACTTGACTGAACGCATACAGACTGAATATGCTAAAATTGACGCCAATGTCGAGTAATTGCATCGAGTTCATGTGAACCTTTGCAAAGCGCATTAATCTTTGCATTACAAATGGCGGAAATCATATTGAAGTTATTATTTGTTAATATTCCAATTTAATAAAATGTT